>CAUYRH010165234.1:0-15950 GCA_963574655.1 Perodicticus potto | reverse complement strand
GGCTCGGCGCCTGTGGCTCAACGGGCTAAGGCGCCAGCCACGTACACCTGAGCTGGCAGGTTCGAATCCAGCCCGGACCCGCCAAACAACAATGACGGCTGCAACCAAAAAATGGCCAGGCGTTGTGGCGGGCGCCTCTAGTCCCAGCTACTTGGGAGGCGGAGGCAAGAAACTCGCTTGAGCCCAGGAATTGGAGGTTGCTGTGAGCTGTGATGCCATGGCACTCTACCCAGGGCAACAGCTTGAGGCTCTGTGTCAAAAAAAAAAAAAAAAAAAGAAGAATGAGTTAGATCTACCATATTTTGCCACCTATAATGCACATTTTTTGCCTATATTTTTGCCTGAATTTTTGAGGGAAAAATAAGGATCCACATTATACATGGATAGTGCTATTTCTGTATCTATATAAAGGTTTTTAATTCTTTTATTTATTACATAAAAGTTCTTGTGCTGGCTCAGCACCTGTAGCTCAGCGGCTAGGGTGTCAGCCATATACACCAGAGGTGGCAGGTTCGAAACCAGCCCGCGCCTGCCAAACAACAATAACAACTATAACCAAAAAATAGCCGGGTGCTGTGGCAGGTGCCTGTAGTCCCAGCTGCTTGGGAGGCTGAGGCAAGAGAATCGCTTAAGCCCAAGAGTTTGAGGTTGCTGTGAGCTGTGACACCACGGGTCTCTACTGAGGGTGACAGCTTGAGACTCTGTCTCAAAAATAAATAAATAAATAAATAAAATTTCTTGTGACATAATACGTTAAAAAATAAATACTAAAATTCCTTTATAATACAAAAAAACAAGTATCTAAATATAAACAAATAAAAATTTGAATTAAAAAATTAAAACAAAAGTTGTTTTTTCCCTGAAAGTTTGGGCCAAAAATGTAGGTGCACATTATACCCAGCAAAATACAAGTATATTAATGGTTCTCTCTGGGGGTGACTTTACCCACCTGGGGACATTTGGCAATGTCTAGGGACATTTTTAGTTGTCACACTGGATAGGGTGGGTGCAGTGCTACTGGCATCTAGTGAGGAGAGGCTGGGGACACTGATTAACACCCTACAGTGCCCAGGACGGTCCCTCCAACACAGACTTATGCAGACCACAATGTCAGGAGTGTCCAGGTGGAGTGCCAGCTTTGTACCTATGATACAAAAACCTCTAAGCTATGCTAATTGGGTTTTTTTGCAGCTTTTGGCCGGGGCTTGTTTTGAACCCGTCACCTCCAGCACATGGAGCTGGCGCCCTACTCCTTTGAGCCACAGCACCGCCCAGCTAGGCTAATCTTTTTAAAAAACACGGTGGAAAACCACACACACAGTAGATTACCATTCGTGCAACACAAGGAGCCTATCTATATAGCTGCTTGTGTGTGTGTAGACTTAGCTCTGGAAGAGTAAATAAGAAAATGGAAAGCAGCGTCTTACAAAGATCCTAGGAGAGAGGCGTGGGGGAGAGAGATTTATTTTCACCATACAGCTTTTTTTGGGCTATATTTTAATATTTTTAAGCCATATACATGTATTCTTAAAAAGTTAAACTATGGGGGTGGCACCTGTGGCTCAGTGGGTAGGGCGCAGGCCCCGTATACCGAGGGTGGAGGATTCAAACCCAGCCTCGGCCAAAAAAAAAAAAAAAAGTTAAACTATGAAAAGCATAAATGTGTGACCAGAATGACCCCCAGTCATCGCCTGTCTTCTTCCTGGTTTCCTTTCCGTGGACACGGGTAAGAGCAGCGTACACAGTCACAATCAGGAAAGGTCTCAGAGATCATTGAATCTTAGGAGTCGCCAAAGAAGCTGCAGAAATGCCGGATTAGATGCATTTAATGGGTCTTCACTGGAGAGCTTCTTAGAGCCTTTGATACGGGAGTGTGCGTGGTGGGTCTGGAGGGCTAAGATATACAATCAGCAGACGTCCTTGACTCTGGATTAGGCTCTGATGGTTGCAGCCACTCAGTACCACACACGGGGTGGGGTGGGCTCAGAACAACAGAAATCTGTTGTCTTATGGTTCTGCAGGCTGGAAGTCCAACACCAGGGTAAGGATGGTGCCACGTTTCCAGTGAAACCTATAGAGAGACCCTTCCTTGCCTCTTCCTAGCTTCTGGCGGTGGCCAGCGAGCCTGGGTGTTCCTTGGCTTGCCACCTCCTCACTCCAGTCTGTTTCACTGTCTTCATCACATGGTGTTCTTTCTGTGTGTCTCTGTCTTCATAAGGCCATCTTCACGCGAGGACACTGGTCACCCTGGGTTTGGGGCCCATTCTACCTCAATACGACCTTGTCTTAACTAAGGACAATGATCTTATTTCCGAGTAAGGTCACATTCTGAGGTATTGGGATTAGGACTTCACTGTATCTCTTTTGCAGGACACGCAGTTCAACCCAATAACAACTTCTGAGCATGTGTGCTTGCACGTGTAAATAGTTTTTCCCCCCAGTATATCCCAAAGGACTGTAATTCTGATTGTGCTTCAGGAAATGTGATCTAATATGCCTCCTTCACTTTATAATAGATGTGCCTAAGGCCCAGAGAGGGACAGTGTCCAGCCCAAGGTCACACAGCAGGTTAGAGGTAGGGCTGAAGTTAAAATCCAGGTCAATTGTCTCCCAAATGAGAGACTCCATGAACTCTTGGCAGGAACTGCTCTGTGCATAGAAGACTGTGACTGACTGGTCATTAAGACAGCATCTGTCAACTTAGCCACTCCATCCATCCATCCATCCAACTGCCACTTAGCCACCATGTCTTCCAACATGTAAAGTTTCCTGGCAGAGAAATTCCTACTCCTATGGACAGAAGTCTCCTTTCTGAACGTCTCCCAGTTTGTGAAGGAAGTCACTGCAGACTTGCTGAAGCCAAAAGAAGGGTTCATGCCTCAGGCAGGGGCTCTATTTGGCGTTAGGCAAAACGGGATCTGGGAGCTCACCCAACGCCCTGAACCCTCTCTCTCACCTTCTCTTGGTGATGCTTCCCTTTGCAATGGCATCATTCTCAGACACCCTCTCCTTTTGTGGCAGGAAGCACAAATCCTGACAGCTCCAAGTTCACCAGCATTGGAAGGGGAGTCTGACATTTTCCCCAGGCTCCAGCTGAGGTCCCCAGGATAGCCTCCATGGCTACATCCCGGAGCCCACCCCTGAGGCCAGCAGTATTTATTCTCAGCTTGGCCAGGCCTGGAGCAGGTGGGTGGAGGTAACTCCACCTGAACTGCAATGACTATTGACTGCGGTGAGTTAGCTCTGCCCCCACCTCACTGACTCCTCCCAAATCTGCAGTTCCATAAAGCAGTGATGGGGCAAGGAACAGCTCTGGGCAACCCCATTCCCATTGGGATAGGCCAGTCTGAACTATGGGCAGTTTGGCCTCCTCTGTGTGTTTCTTTAGCTTTTTCCCTCACTCTACCAGATGTTTACTTTTCTATTCCCCACCCACAACCTGAGTGCAAACTCCTTGAGGGACCCTGGTTTATTTCCCTTTGCATCCTTAGCATCTAGCAGAGCAAACACAAAGTAGCCTCACAATAAATGTCCATTGAACTGGGAATCTCTCATGGGGCCAAAGATAGGAAGCTACTTCATAACAGTTTGCTGAATGAATGAGTGAATGGTTGGATGGTTGGATGGTTGGATGGATACAACACATGGTTGAGTGGGTAGATGTTGGATGAATGGATGGATGGATGAGTGGGTGATGGATAGATGGATGGGTGGCTGACTGATTGGATGAACAGATTGATGAATGGATGAATGGGTGGGTGAGTTGATATATGGATCCATGCATGGAGGGACCAGTTGATGGATGCCGTGTTGATCAGTTATTGCTCAGTCCCCAAAGAGCAGCTCTTATCAAGGGCAGACATGGTTCATCAGTGGCTCTCACTGTCTGCCTACCTGATTTCTGTGACCCCCCTACTCACTTTCTTTTGCAACACAAAGAAGTCGACGCTCATTTGCCTAGTGAATTTCCATTCCGTTTCTGCTGTTCATCACTGAGGAAGGTGACAAACCATGCTGCAGAGGACGGGAGTCCAGGTGTCTGCTCAGGAAGAGAAGGAAACGGTTAGAAAGAAGAAAATGTGTGGCCCTCTCCCTTCCTGCCTGCTTTGTCCACAGGGTGGTGAAGATGGCTGTGGTAGCCCTGGGGTCATATCCTTCCGGCTCTGTGGAGAAAGTCAGTTCTCTTACTCTGACTTTAACAAGGAGAAGGAACTAAGAGTCCGGAGGCAGCCCTGCCACTTCCCTAAATGTGTTGCCCTTGGGACTCAAGCTTTCGGCCTGCCTCCACTTTAGATTAGAGTTGGTCCCAGCAGGGAGAACATCCTTGTGCTCCTCTAAGGAGCTCGGGCTCCCCTGCCACCTTGCTGTCACCCTCATGTCTCCCGAGAAAGGGGCCAACACGGCAGTCTCAGAGGGACGCCCTCATGGGAGATTAGCACAGAGGGAGTCACCTGGGCCGGCCTGGCAGGCAGTGGGGTAATTTGCACCTGGGCTCTCTGGACAGAAAGCGCTCACCATCTCCCTTAGGTGTCAGCCCTCGTGAGGTTAAATTAAAGAGTTTGCTGGATGCTGAGCAGAAAATGCTATTTCCTGCTGCCTCTGCCACACTCTCCACGGGGCACCATACAGGAACGGCAGCGAGCGTGCATTCATGTCCTCCTACGCGCCAGGCTGTGAGACAGCTATTAATATCCCCACTTTACAGAGGAGAAAGCGAAGCATGGAGAGGTCAATGGACGTATTCGTCTTATGCAGCCAGTAAGCGGCAGAGCTGTGATTCCAACCCCAGGCTCTGGACAAGTCCGTGGCCAGTGTGGCTGGGACCTCACGGAGGCTCACTGTTGGTTGGTTTTGGAGTTTAATCAATGGAAATCTCACTCACTTAGCTTTTTTGTTTTCCTTATCAGCAATTCATGAACCATTGCCGCCTAAGAGGGGAAAAACATAGCCCGTGGAAACAGATTGATTCTAAAAACTCGGAAATGAGTTGATGTTAGCGCTTGTGTGCCCTTTTTGTTCAGGCTGCTGACATGCTCAGATTGAGGAAAAAGCGTGGATCCCTAGGGAGGTGATTTGAGGATCTCTGGGAACCTCTGTCACCTAATAGCCTCCTAGTTTCTTGAGATTTTACCTGGAGACCTTCATTTCTTTGGACCTGAAATCCTTTTTGAATTTCAAGAGACTTTAATTAGAATGACAGTATCTCTGTGACTAGTCATATTAAACTAGGAGCCTATACATCAGCCACAAGCTTACATGAGAGAGAAGAGGTGCATGTCGCCTTAGGAAAGAGGCAGGTGACACGCAAAGGTGGGTAAAAAGCGAATGTGGGGACTCTTTAAGAGAGGACCTACTTTATCTCCATTGTAATTTCACCTTGAAAGGGAGAACATTGTATCTGTTATTTATTGGTACATTAAAAATTACTCTGGCACTTAGGGACTTAGTGCAACAGAAAACGTTTATTACCTCATGCAGTGGGTCAGGAATCTGGGAATGGGATAGCTGAGTGGTTCAGACTTCAGATCTCTCAGGAAGCTGCAGTTGAGATGTTGGCTGGGGCCACAGTCTCATCTGAAGGCTCAAACAGGGCTGGAGGATCTGCTCCAAGCTGACTCACTCACATGGCTCTGAGCAATCTAGCCATTGGCAGGAGCCCTCAGTTCCCCACCACTGGGCTGTCCGTGAAGGGCTACTTGATTGTCCTCACAACATGGTTACTGGCTTCCCTCAGAGCAAATGAGCCAAGAGAGAACAAAGAGGAGGTTGCAACGTCTTTTATGGTCTTGTTTTAGGAGTGACACTCCCCCAGTTTTACAACTTCCTACTGGGTACACTGTTCAGTGTGGGAGGGTCCTACATAAAGATGTGAATACCAGTCAGTAAGATGACTTGGGGGCATCTGACTTATGAATACCACAGTCGTTATCTTTATTTTACAAGGGACAAAATGGAGGCATGGAAAACTGTTATGTATCCATAATAATTAAAAATTTAAAAAAATTAAAAGAAAAGAGAATAAGACCAGTGCAGTGGCTCACACCTGTAATCACACCTGGGAAGCCCAGGTGGGAGGCGCTTGAGCTCAAGAGGTTGAAACCAGCCTGAGCAAGAGTAAGACCCCCTCTCTACTAAAAACAGAAAAAATTAGCCAGGGGTGGTGGCAGGTACCTGTAGTCCCAGTCACTCGGGAGGCTGAGTCAGGAGGATTGCTTAAACCAGGAGTTTGAGATTGCTGTGAGTGAGGCTGTTGCTATGGCACTCAACCAAGGGTGACAGAGAGAGGCTCTGTCTCGAAAATAAAACAGAATTAATCATAAAATAAAATGGAGTTAAAGATAAAATAAAATAAAATAGAGGTATGAAGAGGTTGCCTGAATGTATCCTGCATTTTTTTCCTGCATCACAGCTCACAGCAACCTCTAATTCCTGGCTCAAGCGAGTCTCTTGCCTCCACCTCCCAAGTAGCTGGGACTACAGGTGCCCACCACAACGCCCAGTCATTTTTTGGTTGCAGCTGTCATTGTTGTTTGATGGGCCCTGGTTGGATTCGAACCCACCAGCTCAGGTGTACGTGACTGGTGCCTTAGCCCGCTGAGCCACAGGCGCCAAGTTGTATTCTGCATTTTTTATGAGACCAAGTCATCAAGGTTTTATAGACTAGACCAAGAGTGAGAATAGCATTTGGGCAGAGATTGTGTCTAATTGTTCACTACCACATTCTTAGAAGCACCTAGAACAATGTCTAGCATTTAGTGAGTTCGATAAACATATGCTGAAAAGAACATGTGAATGAGCACATGCTCGGGGAAAATAAAGGGGCTCTTGAAAGTCAGGCCATTTATTTACTGCTTAATCTGATGTCTTTGGGGGAGAAGAGACAGAGAAACAGAATTCTGCCTCAGAAGATTTCTCATATCATTGGCTCCCTAGTACGTGTGTATGTTATCCTGGGCTAATGTTCCTTGTGCCTTCTGTTTCTTTAAGACTGGAATCTTCTGGCACGTTGTTGAAGGGAAGGGAGTGTGTGGAAACTCCACAGGGAGGAGTGTCCCCTCTTCTTCGAATGATAAAAGGGTCCCTTTAATTGAAATAGAGTCATAACTGGTTGCCAGATTTAAGCATAAGGCCTCACATATGTCAAAACCTTAGAGCAGAGAGATTATATATATGGGCAGCATATATATAAATGTATGTATAATTTATGCAATATTTCTCCTATTCACGCTTTCTACTTAAGCTATCCATTAAAGCCCATCACATTAATTTAATTGAAAAATTCTGGGAGAATTGTATTAGCTTTTTTCCCATTAAATTAACATTACCGCCTTTAAATAGATGTCCTGGGTACCCATTGTTGCTAACAAAATTATTATGCAAATTGAAATCTGGCCTTTCTGGCTTTGGCCACCAGTTCCCCACCCTCCTCCTCCTGCCTTGACCTCTGTAATTTAATTGTCCTCTCTGCTGAGTTCCCAGGCCACAGAGAGGGAAGGGAACCCCTGGCTCAGTGTGTGCTCTGGGGCCTGGGCCACACCCAGCACTGCAGCTAGGAGTTGGCCTCTGTGCTGCCCAAGGCCTTTTGAAAACACTTGGTCTTATCTCAAGAAAGGAAAAAGTGTGGGTGGACTCCCCGCAGGCTAAGAGTGGCTAAGAGAGTGTGCTTGGGAGAAAAGAGCTCAAGTGTGTGAGTCAGACCGCTGAGTTTGAAATAAGATTGGGTCTCATTAGTGACTTTAGGACTTTGGGGCGTGTTTTCTAAACACTGGAAAACCAGAAATCACAGCAGGGCTGAAGGAGGACATGGGACCACGTCCAGGGCCTGCACCTGTAGGCACCCATCAGGGGCTGCTGGTAGCATTTATTCACTCCCTTATTCATTCACTCGTCCATTTGTTCAGGAAATGATTCCAGGGTCCTGCTCTCTGCCGGCCACAGCGCTTGGTGCAGGAGAGACAGCATTGTACCAGGTGAACAAAGTACTTGACTTCCTACAGCTAGTCTGGCAGGGTAGGGGCAGGGACAGGGAACAAACAGGCAAATAACTAAATAACGTGACTGTCCACGGAAGTAAGTGTTATCACCATTATTAGCACATTAAACACGTGTTTAAAAAGTGAAAAGTATAGTCCTGCTAATGAAACAATCACCCTGATTTGCCTCTTCTATTTTAATCTCTGGTAAGTTGAACAGTTGTGTCCCCTGGGCTGTGTCTAGAAGGGCTGGGTTTGAATGAGCTTCCTCGCCCAAGCTGCTAAATCACCTTCAGAGCTGAGGGGCCCGCTCTCCAGGGCCCAGGGTATCGCTGGAAAACCTGTCTTATTGGGCTCCCCCAGCCCCCTTGTGGGTCTTATCTTTCTGACTCAGGGAACGTCCCCACTCACCCCTCTGGATGTGCACCAAGACTTTGCTATCCTTTCCCAGAAAGACTTCTTATCTTTCTTATCTCATCTTTCCCATCTCTTTCATCTCCAGGACTCTTTCCCTTTTCCTGAATGTGCTCTGCTATTTGCATTAGGCGCTAAGTAGATTAAGTTTGCCTTTGGACGTTGCAAACACACACTTGAAGTAAGCAGCAGGAGTGGAGACCAGCAGCACCTCCCCCCACGCCTCCAATCCAAATCTGAGCTAGGCTAGACCCTGCAGAGATGGCCGTCCTTCTTTCTTGCTGTTGTAGTCATCTACTGCAACGTAACAAACGAGCCCAAACCCTAGTGGCTTATAACAAGGGTCATTTGTTCTCCTTTATGGTTTCTGAAAGTTAAGGCTATGGAAGCAGCTCGACTGGACAGTTGTAGCTCAGGGTATCTCATGTGGCTACCATTGGGGTCATCTGGAAGGTGTCTTCATGCTCATGTCTGGTCTGTGGATTGAGAAGATACGTACAGCTGGGGGCCAGGAATAGCAGGCTCATGGGTGGCTTTTTCTGTCTCAAAGAGGTCTTTCCATGTGGCCTCTCAACCATGGTGGCTTCAGGAGAAGTAGACTTCTTGTGAGCTGGTTGAAGCACCCAAAGCACGTGTCTTGAGAGAAGGAGAGAGAGCAGAGTGGGAGCCATGTCACTTACTATGACCTGTGAAGTCATACTGTGTCACCACTGCTGCATTCTGTCACAGAGGCCAGGCCGAAGAGAAGGAGAAGCAGATACCACCTCTTCATGGGTGATGACAAGGTTCTGGAAAACAATAATGAACTGAAAATACTGTGATGGGTAATGCCCACCTGTTACACATTCCTGCTTATGCTTATTGTTCTGGTTGGGTTGGGTTTCAAGGCAGCTCTATCTTGTGAAATGTCAGGGTTTCAGGAGGCTGTCTGGGTCCTTGGTTCTTGGAACGTTCTTGATCGAAAAGTGACCAGACACCCCAAAGTAAGGCAAGAGTGAAACAAAGTTTATTGACAAAGAAAAAGATAGATTTACAGAATAAGAAAGTCTACAAAGCAGGATATATTCGCCATAGACAGCAAACAGGCCTCCATTGCCAAGGCAAGCAATCAAAAAGGCAAAGAGTCAAGGGTTATGGCTGGTGGTTTCCTTTTATACCATGTGGATCAGGCCTACCTCATGGTTGAGAGGTCACCTTGGAACCAGAGTCTTACTGCACACGTGGACCTCCCATGATCCTCTCTGAAAGCCCCAGGGGGTATGTGGACCCCATGATAACCAGTCTAGGTCACCTTTAAGACCCTGTTGTACCTGTTGCTAGACTAGAGAGTCTTCATCCTTTTGCAGTTAACACGATGAGTTCTAAGTGGTACGTTTGTAGGGTGGTTCTTCTTCCCCGGGTGTGAGCCATCACTGGGGACAAAAGGTGGGTGACAACAAGATGGGGCCCTGCCCTTGTCACCCAGGAAAGCCAATTCCTGACCTACTACCTAACAGTTGCAGACTCAATATGCAAACTAAAACCATCCAGCCTCTGTGATACAATACAGGAGAATATCTTCATGTCCTTAAGATGGGGAAACGTTCCTAAGATAGGACACAGAAACACTTCATAAAGAAAACCATTGATCAATTGGACTTCATTAAAATTAAAAGCTTCTGTTCATCCCTTTAAGAGAATGAAAATCTAAACCACAGAACAAAAGAAGATAGTTGGACTAACGATATTAAATGGAGGACTCAGATTCAGAATATTTAAAGAATGCTGCAAATTAGTAAGGAAAACACAAATGGTTCCATTAAAAAAATAGGCAAAATTTGTAAATAAGCTTTTCACAAAAGAGAAATCCTGATGGCCTATATATTTGTCAAAAGGGAGTGAACATTACAATTAAAACACACACACACACACACACACACACATATATATATGCATATATATGTAAATAAAACTTAGCTGGATACCTAAATGTTTGCACCTTACTATGCATAAATTTTATGCTTACACATGCAAAAAGGGCTAAATTCACAAAAAAGACACTTGTAATACCAGGTGTTGGTAATGCGCAGAGCAGCTGGGCTTCTCATACACTGATGGTGAGAGTCCAGATTAGTACAACCACTTTGGAAAATTGTTCAGTAATGTTGCTAAAGTTGAACATGAGCTCATGTACTCCATAAACATGCCTAATAGTGAATTGCAAATGTGGGTACCAAAGACATGTTCAAGGATGTTGACAGTGCCATGATTTGTAATAGCCCCAAACTACAGACTGCCCAGATATTGTCACAGTAGAACAAATAAAGTGTGGCATATTCACGCAGTGCTGTAAATGCAACACTGTGGGGGTGGGGCACTACATAGCAATGAAGTGGGGCAAACCCAATCACATGGAGGAGCTCACTGACATTATCACTGAGTGAAAGAACCTGGCAAATGATTTCGTTTACATAAGCTTCAAAACCAATCAAGACGCAATTAGGAGTATAGACGTCAAATCAGTCGTTATCTTTGATGGGGTGGGCAAGGATGAGTAGAAGGAGCATGAGGAACACTTTTGGGGTACTGGTCATGTTCTATATCTTGATCTGGGTGGCAGTAATGAAGATGTGTTCACTTTGTATAAATTAATTGGATTTGTATTCTTTTATGATATGATATTATTTGTACTTGAATTTTGCTTTAAAAGGTAATTATGCTCATGTTCCATACTGGAAGTCAGGAAACTATAGTCCCCGGGTCAAATCTGGTCAACAACCTAATTTATAAATAAAGTTTTATTGGAATGCAGCCATCCCCATTCACTTACACATTGGCATTGGCTAAGGCTGTTTTTGTGCCACAACTGCAGAGCTGAGTAGTTGTGACAGAAATTGTAAGTATTACCGCCCACAAATCCTAATATATTTACCATCTGTTCTTTTACAGAAAACATTTGCTGATCCCTGTTTTATAGTATATTATTTTGGGGTCTCATTCAAACCTTCAGCAGATATTAAAGCATCAGGACTATTTCACAAGGAAAATGTTGACCCTATTGGAAGGCATCCCTTTAGCTTACTCGTCCCAGAGCTGTGGGTGGGGGCTTCTATTAGGCACAAACCCCAGTTGTGTTCTTTCTGACTCCATCCCTGCCTTTGGGTGATTGTCAAAGTAATTTGATTTGCTTTGAATTTCCTTTTCTAATTCTGTTTTTTAAAATACTGATCATTTGAATTACAAAAGCAATGTATATCTTTTGTAGCAATTCAAACAAGAAGTGTCTAAAATAAAATTGTCTCTCCACCCATCTCCAATCCAACTCCCTCATGCAGTCACTGTTAAGAATTTGAAATAAATGTTTCCTTATGTTCTCTTCATAAAAACATATAGAAACTCACTTTCAGGATTTGACCTCTTTCTTTCTCTCTTTTTTTTAGTAAAAATGGGATCAGATTTGCTTTATTTTTCTATTTAACAAGGTGTTGCAGAGCTATCTCCCAATCAGTGTGTACAGATTTGTTTTATAATTTTTAATAGCTGCACTGCATTCCTTAATATAAATATATCATGATTTGTTCAACCATTTTCCTATTCACTTTCCAACTGTTTACAGGATTTGTGTTTTTGTTTTTAGCTATTACAAACGATGCTGCAATAAACTTCTTTATATATTTATGTCTTTATATACTGGCATTTTCATTTCTGGTGGGTATATTCCCAGAAGTAGGAGCCCTGGGCCACACTTTAAATTTTCAAAAATACCAACAGTTGATTTTCCACAATGTTATAATAATTTATAGGTCTCCCCCAATGGTGTTTGAAGGAACTGGTTTCTTATACTCTCACCGGCTCTGCATGTTACACATATTTTCCATTTTTGCCAATCCGATGGGTAAAAAATAGTATCTCTTTGTTCTCATTTGCATTTCCCTGACAAGTGAGGCCGAGTATCTTTTCATATGCTTATTGCCCATTTGCATTTCAGCTTCTGTGAATGCTGTTAGCCTTGGCCTATGTTTTTACTGGGTTATTGGCCTTTTTCTTTTTAATTTCTATGATTGTTTCATAAATGAAGGATATTAACCCTTTATTAATATATAGTTGCAAACATTTTGTGTATGGTATGTCTTGGCATGGCTCTGCTTTCGACCAAAAAAAAAAAAAAATCAAATTTCTTCCCCTAGGTTCTTGCTAAGACTATAACCAATACTGCCTTTTAATGCTTATCGGAATCTCAGCTGTGAAAAATAACACAGATGGGGCTCCGCGGAAAGCAATGGTTCACGAGTGTTTTCTTATTTTAAGTAATGAAACCTTTTTTTTTCCAAGTATGTTTTTATGTGGACAAAAGAGAGTCGAGTTGGAGCAAGAAACCCAGATTTCTGCCTGGTAAGGGCTTCTTCACCACCCTCTAAGCAGCATCTGAGACTCGGGGACCTGCAGTGCTCCGTGGAACCTAGTTTGAGAATCGGTGACCTTTAGCCTTGAGTCCCTCCATGGACTTAATCAGTTTTCCTTCCACAGTGCGTTCCACAGAATGTTAAGCAGGCTACTAACTAGTGTTGTGAAGAAAAGACTCTGGGATTGTTCTCCAGCGTTCCAAAATGAGGCATCCCTTCCCTTTTTGGACTGGATCACCTTTGATTCTTCCGAGATGAAAATGTTAGTGTACCAAGAGACAGGAACTGGACAAAGAAAAGAGACACCCTTTATTTCTTTTCCTATGCAATGCCAAAGCAAATAGACAGTTGTCCTTGCCGCTCTCGGCCATCTGCGGGAGGGGCAATGCTTTGGTTTGCCAATTGGCCTAAACAGCTGTTCATTTTTAGTGATCAGAGTTACAGAGAACCCTGGCGTCGGGTCTTGTCTGACATCTAGAGAGACGACCCCTTCCTATTTTCCTCAGGGGCAGAAATTTCGAGCTTCGATCCTGTCTTCCTCTTGCCTTATTGGGAGTTTGTGAGGACAAACTTCTTCCGAATCTTGTGGTTGGTATCTTTCTGGCCATACCTGGAAACAACAGGGAGCAAGAAAGAGCTTAAACAAAAGTGGCTGAAGGAGATTTGCAAATATTACTTTGTTTCCTTCCTGGATTCTTTCCAGGAAGAACAAAGGGGAGAGATTTCCACACATGTTGCTGAACAACAGCAGCAAGCAGTTGAAGAAACTTGGGTAAGTTTGGGTTTCTTTCCTGCAGGCCTTCTCAGCACCTTCAAAATGCTCGTGTTCACTGCGCAGTTTCAACAGCGAGACATGGTGGGTTTACCACCTTTCCTCCATCTAGAACCCACTGTGGGCAGAGCTTCTCTGAGACTGGTATTCCATGGTGTACTTTTGAGAAAAACCTAGATTAGATTGTCTCAAATAGATAAAACCAGACCCCTCAGGCCAGGTGCTTTACACCTCCTAGCACTCCCGAGGCATCAGAACTGTTTGAGCTCAGGAGTTTGAGACCAGCATGAGCAAGAGTGAGACCCTGTCTCTACTAAAAATAGAAAAATTATCTGGGCATTGTGGCAGATACCTGGAGTTCCAGCTACTCAGGAGGCTGAGGCAGGAGGATCTCTTGAGCCCAGGAGTTTGAGGTTCCTGTGAGCTAGGCTGATACCACAGCACTCTAGCTTAGGCAACAGAGTGAGACTCTCCCCGCCAAAAAACTTCCCAGAACCTCAGAGATTGCAGCTTTAACCCTTTGTTTGGGCCACTTACAGATTTACTTAAATTGAATTTCCCTTAACTTGAATTGAGGGACATTATAGCGACTTCATTGTATGTATAATCTTGCTGTTATTTTTATCACAGGGAGTTTGCCATAAAATTGTGAACAATAGGCTGGGTGCAGTGGGTCACGTCTGTAATCCCAGCACTTGGGAGGCCAAGGCAGGTGGATTGCCTGAGCTCACAGGTTCGAGAGCAGCCTGAGCCAGAGTGAGATCTCATTTCTAAGAATACCCACGCATTGTGGTAGGAACCTGTAGTACCAGCTGCTTGGGAGGCTGAGGCAAGGGCATTGCTTGAGCCCAGGAGTTTGAGGTTGCTGTGAGCTGTGACGCCCATCATGGCACTCTACTGAGGGCGACAAAGTGAGACTGTCTCAAAAAAAAAATTGTGAACAATAGAAAAAAATTTCTTTTACACCTTGTTACTAATAAAAACTGTTTCCCTGAACAATCAGTTTGCTTATATAGATGATCCTTGACATATGATGGGATTATGCCCTATTACACCCACTGTAAATTGAAAATATTATAAGTCAAAAATGATTTTTTTTTCTTTTTTTGAGACAGAGTCTTACTTGTTGCCCTCGGTAGAGTACCCTGGTGTTACAGTTCACAGCACCTCTAACTCTTGGACTTAAGTGATTCTCTTATCTCAGCCTCCTGAGCAGCTGGGACTACTGGCACCCGCCACAACTCCATGCTATTTTTAGAGACAGGGTCTCTCAGCCTCCCAGAGTGCTAGGATTACAGGCATGAGCCACTGTACCCAGCCCTGAAAATGATTTTAATACATCTAACCCACAACATCGTAGTTTAGCCTAGCCTACCTAAATAAGCTCAGAAAACTTACCTTAGTCTATAGGGTAAAATTATTAATACAAATCCTAAATTATAAGAAAATGTCAACTATCTCACTTTTATTGAATGGTATACTGAAAGCGGAAAAAGAGAATGGGTACTCAAAGCACAGATTCTAATGAATGTATATTGCTTTTGCATCATTGTAAAATCTAAAAATAGTAAGATGAACCATCATAAGTCAGAGACCATCTGTATCTAACACTATGGATTTTTTTTTTTTTTTTGTGAGACAGAGTCTCACTATGTCGCCCTGGGTAGAATGCCCTGGTGTCACAGCTCACAGCAACCTCCAACTCTTGGGCTTAAGTGATTCTCTTGCTTCAGCCTCCCAAGTAGCTGGGACTACAGGCGCCCACCACAACGCCCGGCTATTTTTGTTGTTGTTGTTGTTGTTGTTTTGTAGCTATCATGTGTGGCAGGCCTGGGCTGGATCTGAACCTACTAGCTCCGGTGTATGTGGCTGGCGCCCTAGCCGCTGAGCTATAGGCACCAAGCCAACACTATAGACTTTTAACTTATTATATTTCCCTCTTTGCTCTTTCTACCAGGATCCTCAAACCAGATTTCTGGGTCACTGCCAAGAATGAAATATAACCCCAAGGTGTGTATATGTGTGCATGTGTGTATGTGTTTATATATCATTTATTTTTTATTTTATTTTATTTTTTTTGTAGAGACAGAGTCTCACTTTATGGCCCTCGGTAGAATGCCGTGGCGTCACACAGCTCACAGCAACCTGCAACTCCTGGACTTAGGTGATTCTCTTGCCTCAGCCTCCCAAGTAGCTGGGACTACAGGCGCCACCACAACACACAGCTACTTTTTTGTTGCAGTTTGGCCGGAGCCAGGTTTGAACCCTTGACTCTTGGTATATGGGGCCGGCGCCTTCCCAACTGAGCTACAGGTGCCTATATCCTTTATTTTAATATATTTCCCTACCTTTATTTTCACTCCATCCCCATTTCCTTGTCTCACATTTTTAATTTTGTTGTATTGAAGT
>CAUYRH010165230.1:0-62728 GCA_963574655.1 Perodicticus potto | reverse complement strand
GCTTTCACCCTGGATAGAGTGCCGTGGCATCACAGCTCACAGCAACCTCCAATTCCTGGGCTCAAGCGAGTCTCTTGCCTCTGCCTCCCAAGTAGCTGGGACTACAGGCACCCGCCACAATGCCCGGCCATTTTTTTTTTTTTTTTTTTTTTTTTTTTGGTTGCAGCCGTCATTGTTGTTTGGCGGGCCCGGGCTGGATTCGAACCCGCCAGCTCAGATGTACATGGCTGGCGCCTTAGCCCGTTGAGCCACAGGCGCCGAGCCAATATTTCTATTTTTAATAGAAACAGGGCTTTGAATTCCCGAACTCAATGAATCCTCCCACCTCAGCCCTCTCTGCCCACCCTGAGTATTAGGATTACAGGTGTGAGCCATGGCACTCGGCCATTATTCCCATTTTATAGATGAGGAAACTGAGACTTTCAAGCATTAATAATTTGACCAACATTATCCAGCTAGTAAGTGGCAGAGCAGGAAACCAAACCAAGAGCCTTATTCTCTAGATGCTGAGAGCTTTACTCCTAAGGTGTATTGTTTGGGATATGAATTCTTCTTAGACTTTCCATATCATTTGGGGAGCTGAAATGTCAGGTTCTTTCCCTGCTCAACCCTGCTAGCTTTTAAGAAGTTTGTTATATTTTCTAGAAGTGCAAATCCCTGGTTTCTCTATAATCACAGAATTCCAGTGAAATGACTAATAAATTTTTCCTTTGGCCTTTGAGTGTTTTTAAAAACTATTTATGCAGATGCTTATTTAGTACTGACACTGTTTTTTATCAGTAGACCCCATTACAGAGCTGAGTAAGACAGACACTCAAACTCCAAGGGATAAGTAGGAGAGTTGCAGTCAGTTGCAGAGTGGCATCTTCCGTTACATGACAGAGCTGTGACCACAGTGCTGGGGAGACAGGAGCTACAGTGGCCAGTACTGCCTGGGACAGGCAGAATGTCCTGCCGAATCCCAGCAGTCAGAATGGGATTAAAGTTCGCTGTGTAGATGGGGGTTTGGGGGGAGAGAAGTAGTTTTTGTTTGGTCATGATTAACTACACATACTCATTTTTTTCTTCATCCAGGAAGTCCATGAAGACCCTGGACAGGCAACCCTGAGTACCACACAACCTGAAGGGCCAGGGCCGGCTACCCCAGCCCCTGAGCCAGCCGCAGCAGCTGGCAGTCCAGGCGAGAAAGCTGTTCCCAGCAAGAGTCTGCTGGACTGGCTGAGGCAGCAGGCTGACTACTCCTTAGAAGTTCCTGGCTTTGGAGCAGTAAGTGTTTGTTGGTACTCCTGAGAAAAACTGTTTACTTTCTGCTAACTTGTTGCTGTTTTTGATAGAAGCATGCTGAGGAAACTAGGAAGTTGGGAGCTGTTTGAGAGAAATGTTGCAACTAAGAATAGCATCTTAAAGGCTTTTTTTTGTTTTGGCTGAGCTGATCTGTAATCCTAGGTCTCGGAGGTTAAGGCTGGAGATCGCTTGAGCTCAGGAGTTTGAGACTAGCCTAAGTAAAAGTGAGACCCTCACCTCTACTGAAAACAGAAAAGTTAGCCAGGCGTGGTACCTAGTCCCAGCTACTCAGGAGGCTGAAGCAGGAAGATTATTTGAACCCAGGAGTTTGAGGTTGCAGTGAGCTAGACTGATGCCACTGTGCTGTAGCCTGGGTGACAGAGTGTAGTTAAATTCTCCAGTAATAGAAATGACAGTCATGTCAGAACATTGTGCCAGAATGTAGACATCCAAGATCTTAGAACTTGCCTAAGTTTGGTCCCCAGTTTGTGCAAAAATTGCCACACAGTACCATTAGCTCACAGGGAAATCTTTACATTGCATAAACTCTGCCGATTGCTGGGAAATTAATATGTTACTACTTTGGGGCAGGGGATGCTACTGTAAGCTCCGCAGCTGTTGCTTTGGGCTGTTTCCTTCAAGTCATCTTACTGCCTTTATCCTGAATCCTTCATATCAGTATTGTTTAAGAGAGCACCTCATACTGTTTTTTGGTTTTTCTTTTCTCACTTGTTCATCTACCCCACCACCATCTTTGTGTTGAGTGCACACGTATGCTAATAAGATACGTAGGTAAAGAGTCCACAGGGAAAGGAGAACATATTCACAGATGCACACCCTCCAGTGATAGGCAGGACCAGCCCCAGGCAAGTCGAAGTGGAGAGGGAATCAGAGAAAACAATACAGAGGAGGTAGCTAGGGATTAGAAGTGCCCAGGTGAATAGCTCAGGTGTTGTGGTCTGGAGGGCTGGGGCCCACACAGCCTGTTTTCCAGCTGAATGTGGATGTCAAGGAGTGGAAGCCTAAGTGAGCCCAGGTCACTATTTCCTTCACCCTAACCTGGCTAGGTCCTCGGCAGAAGGCCTCTAATGAGAAAAATAGCAAAACTAGTGGGAAAGCACCACTCTTACCAGATCTGTGACAGAATGTTTTATAACTGTAGTCTCCATTTGCCTCCTAGAATTTTTCAGACAAACCAAAGCAGAGGAGGCCACGCTGTAAAGAACCTGGAAAATTGGACATCAGCTCTCTGAGTAGGGAAGAGGAGGTTCCTGCTATCCCCAAGGAGCCAGGACTGAGGGTAAGGAAAAAAGCCGTGAGCGTGGGGCCAAGAGGAGCCTCCCAGGTGAGCCAGACCTTGCATACTTGACACAAAGCCTTGGGTGACACCTTTCCAGAGGACGAGAGACCCACACAGGAAGTTGATAAATGCTGAGAAGGGGTGCTGTGGCATTTTTTGCACGCAGGGAGACTCCCAGTGGTCATTTGTTTTCCACCTTTCCTCCAAAATTATTTATTAAAACCACAAAATAAAAGCAAAGCTTTTATTCTTTTCTACTTGTAGAGTTACAAGAGAAACGAAACCCTTAACTTTTGTCGGGAGTCTGTTTCGAGTGTTTAACAAACCTCATCATTGGAAGTTTTATTTTCTAATCCAGGCTTTTCTGGCTGCCATTTAAGACATTTCTTCCTAGTCTGTCCTCACTGGCAATGAAAAACAGCTGACTCTGACCACTGCCCTTTTCCTATTATAGAACCATGAGCCTGGAAGGGACTTCAAAGGCATCCACAGAATACTTCAAGTATAACAAATCTGAGTTAATTATAGTTTGCAGATGAGTACAAATTTGGACTAGAAAAGTCATAACCTCTAGGTGGCAGTAACAACATTCCAACTTGAAAATGTGTTGTGCTTGTGCACATTATACATAAATGTGCTCTTAACCTCCTAAGAGTGCATTCTGCCCAAACAGGGAGCATCTGAAGGTCCTCATGGAGACACTTGCTCTTCCCAGGATGTTCCACAAACTCACGCTTTCCTGAATACCCTCTCTTAAGTCCTCTGCCAGCTCCATCTTTCCTGGGTAGGAACTCCCTTTTTGGTGGTATTGCCTATATTGGATTTCTTTTTTTAGCTCCAAACGACTGCCTGGCCTAGTATTCCTCCTCGTGCAGAAAGAGCACCTAATGTTCTCAAGGAACTCGTGACTGAGTTTGTCATCTGGATTATCGCTTATCTAGCAGCTCACAAGTGACAGCTGTCCTCATCCCTATCCACAACCACAGCCCTTGGAGGGGACCTGGGCCATAGGTACTTTGTTACATTGGAAAGGCTGCCCTTTGTCTTTTTTCTCATTTTAGTCCCAGAAAATGTACCTTCCACCCTTTTCTTGGGTGCAGTACAAGCTGATTCAGTTTCTGTTTGATCCTGTCTGGCTCCCCACCCCATCACTGCCTCCCACGTTCTTTTGTCTCAGCACAGAGTGTCTCAGCTACATTAGTTGACAAGGGAAGACCTCCGGTTCTTGCTTTTTTGTAATCTCTGAGCTCCGCCTTTAAAGACATGTCAAAGAAACCACATGGTTTCGCCCTTGGCTTTCTCATTTCTTTTACCATGTCTAACAATTTCCCTCATGTTCCCTGGAAATTAATGTTCACCCCTCCCCTGCAGACATTGACCCTTTGCCAGAAAACCCATTTCTGAGCTATCCTAGCAGCCAACCTCTTCCCAGAGATGTGTTTCCCTCCTTTGTTAAATAAACACACTCATGCCTTGGAGACTTCCTGCAGTAAGGAAAGAGCAGGAAGTGCTTGGGCGCCTGGTTGGGGCTGCTCAGCCTCCCAGCTGGAGGGGCTGGTTGTCTTCTGCACCGTCTGCCGGGACACTGGCCTTCTGGGGAGTACCACACTCTTCTTTCTTCCCGTAGGAACTCTTCGTCTGTTCAGGCCACCACACAGAATACCACAGACTGGCGGAGTGGGGGAATTATAAACACCATAAATTTACTTCTCACAGCTCTGGAGGCCGGGAGGGCCTGTTCTGCATGGACAGCCAACTTCTCACTGTGTCCTCACATGGAGAACAAGAGGACCAAGCTCTCACAAGGTCCCTAATACTATTCGACAGGGCTCAGCCCCTGTGACCTACATATTCCCCCAAGCCCCATGTCCTGTTACCATCACATTGGGGGGAGGATTTCAGCACATTAATTTGAAGGGAATCAAACATCCGGTCACCTACCCTTTTAGTCCCACGAGGAACTCTTCCTTTCTTCCGTGGAGCTCACAAGGCCCCTCTGCTGCATGTCTTATGGTTTGGCAGTTAGAGTGCACAGACTTAGCATAGCATAGGCTGCACGTGAGGCCACAGCATTCAACTTCACAGTGCCCAATACAGAGCGGTTGCTCATTAGGTACGTGTGTACACACACAAAATACAGCTTATATAAGTTACATGTGTGTGTGTGTGTGTGTGTGTGTGTGTGTGTGTATTATATTTTATAAAATAAAGACAGTTGGCTCGGCACCTATAGCACAGTCATTATAGCACCGGGCACATGCACTGAGGCTGGCAGATTCAAACCCAGCCCAGGCCTGCGGAACAACAATGACAACTGCAACAAAAAAATAGCCGGGCATTGTGGCGGGCACCTGTAGTCCCAGCAACTCGGGAGGCTGAGGCAAGAGAACTGCTTAAGTCCAAGAGTTTGCTGTTGCTGTGAGCTGTGACGCCACGGCACTCTACCGACGGCGACATAGTGAGACTCTATCTTTAAAAGAAAAAAGTTTATTTGACATGACACATCACCTCTTGAGTACTTCAGCATGCATCTTGTAAGAACATTTTCCTAGTTAATTACTGCCATTATCACACATGCATATCAATAGTATCTAATCCAGATTCTACCAGTATTCTCCAAAATGTCTTTTCTGAGCTGAATTTTGTTCTTTTTTGTTTTGGTTTGGTTTTAGGATTTTTTAATGAGGCTCTACACATTACATTTGGTTTAGTTCTCTTTTCACCCAGTGAATATTTGTTGGATGAACCTACTAACCTTCCTGGGAGGAGAAAGGAAGTCATCACCGCTTTCTGTTAACTCCACCCAGGAGTAAAGTTTTAGAGTTAGAATAGCTTCTACCATGTATTGATGGAGATATTCTTCTCAGGCTGGAATACCCACACCATCGGTTAGAAGAGCAGATTTGCCTCCAGTGTTGCCTGAGCACAAGGAGTCTCCTTTTCCTTGCTCCCTCTGTCCCTGGAAGAGGAAGCAGGTTTGCTTCCAGGGTATAATTATCAGAAGGGAGAGCTGCCAAAGCCCGCCATGGCCTCTGTGTGTGGTCGCTGAGCGCGGGAGGGGCACCTGCCTGGGGTGGGCAGCAGCTGGTGGCTGGAGCGACTCTCCTCTGCAGGAAGTGGTTAGAGCCGACTTCCTGTGCCAGCGCTCCTCCCACTGTGCTGTGGGTGACAGTCTTCACCTACCCTCTGGGCCTTTCTGTTGCTGCTCTCCAGATTTAAGGGGAAAAGAAGGCCAGCTGAGAACACTCGTGGTTCTCAGCAAAGGAAGGGGAAGGATGTTTTAGGGCATCCAGAGGCCTGTGGAGTGCTGCTTGCACTTAGTGGGCAGGGTCTGGGAGGCCAGCGGTCCTGCGGGGGGGCAGGGGGGGCACAGTCTGGTCCTAAATGATGAGACTCAAAATAAAGCATGTTAGGCTCGGTGCCCATAGCACAGTGGTTACAGCGCCAGCCACATACACCGAAGTTGGAAGATTCAAAACTGGCCCGGGCCAGGTAAACAGCGACTACTGCAACAACAACAAAAAAATCGCTGGGCATTGTGGTGGGCCCCTGTAGTCCCATCTACTTGGGAGGCTGAAGCAAGAGAATCACTTCAGCCCAAGAGTTTGAGATTACTGTGAGCTGTGACACCATTGCACTCTGCAATGTAGTGAAACTGTGTCTCAAAAAAAATAAAAAATAAAATGAAATAAAACAAAGCATGTTAAAGAGAATCTGATTCATAGCAGATTGCCTGAAAATAAGAAGGCCACCAAACTCTGGGTTTGTTTTCTTCCCAACAGAAGACTTCCAAGATGGAACATGCGCTTCTCAACTGGAGAATTAGAGGGAGAGTTACAAGGGAACGTTTGTGGGTGTGAAAGAGAAAGACACTCCCTGTCACCTTTGTTTGGCTCTTGGTTGTGGGTGGGCTGTGGAAAGACAGCTCAGAAAGGCCTTGTGGTCGAGTTGTGGTTCCCCCAGTCAGGCCCTGGGCCAAGGTGTCATGCCAGCAAGGGCCTGAAGCTGCTTGGTGTAGACAGAATGAGGTGATTTGCACTGGTCAGCTGAAGACAAACTGGTGAGAAATTATCCTTTTAGCCTGGCCCCAATAAAGAGGAACCAGCCAGGAATTACTTCCCAAGTGACTGTCCCCAGAGCCAGCGTGGGCAATTGTCCAACACCCTCCAGGACAAACCATGGGCTGGTCTTGTTGGGGAGGGAGAGGGGGTGTCATGGTGTGGAAAGAGCCCTGGGCTGGGAACCGCAGGGCCTGGGTTCTCACTTGTTCTGTTCCTAACCACCTGTGTCCCCAGGAAATCCCTGACCCTCTTTCTGTGAAAATTAAAGGGGACCAAACATTGTAGTTTGGGAGCTTCTTCCAGTCTGTGATATTAAACCAAAGCTTTTGAGGAGAGTTTTTGCCACAGAGTTGCCATCATAAAGCTTTTCATCCATGATGAACTGTTTTTTGGGAGTTTTTTTGTTTTGTGGGTTTTTTTGAGACAGTTTCACTATGTCGCTCTCCATAGAGTGCAGTGGCGTCACAGCTCACAGCAACCTCTTGCCTCAGCCTCCCAAGTAGCTGGGACTACAGGCAGCCATCACAGTGCCCGGCTATTTTTTGGTTGTAGTTGTCGTTGGCAGGCCCAGGCTGAGTTCGAACCCACCAGCCTCAGCGTTTGTGGCTGGTACCCTAGCCGCTGAGCTATAGGCGCAGAGCCAATGAACTGATTTTTCTTGAACATTCTTGGGTAGATGAAGGACAGGTATGAGACTTCAAAAAATAACTTTCTGGGGACTGGGAACCATTCAGGTGCACATGATTAGTTGAGATGGTGCTGATGGAGCCTTCAGTTTAGTACCTGGACACAGTCAGTGCTGCTTTCCCGGCCGCTGGCATTTCTGCTGGCGCGAGTCCTGTTCTCACCCCACTGTCACTGCCATCTGGAACAGCCAGTCCTGTCGCTGCTCAGCACCCCACTACCATGGAAACCGGCGAGGCTCAGTTGCTACTCATTTGGGGGCCCACCTCACACATGTGCCACCACACCTCGAGATCCTGATACCACCTAATCCTATGACTGCCCCTTATGGTGAATTTTCTGAGGATTTTGCTTCTTTAATAATTTTGGTAGAAGAGCAACGGTGAAACCAGAGGAAAATGCCACACAGCACCTGAAGTCAAGTTCAAAAGTAGTGTCCTTGAGAATATTATAATGAGATTCTTAACTGCTCTCAGGTCTGGTCACCAATCTCAGTCCTCAGATATCTTCAGCTTCCCTAACTTCTTTCTCCACATTCTTAGAGCTCCAGGCCCTAAAAAGGGGGGTTTTCTGGCCCTTCTGGTTCCTCTTAGACCTGCAGCTGCTACTGTCAGATTCCACTCCCCGCTCACTCCAGACTCCACAGGGAGACGGGCTGGCAGCCCATAGCCTCACTGTGGAGCTCTCCCACCTGACCTGCTGTGTGGGGTGGGCCAGCCTTGACGGTGACCTGTGTTCCCAGGGCGAGCCAGTGATTCAGGATCCATCAGGGCCACTCTGGACATGTTAAGTTCACTGTGATTAGAGCAAAGTGGGTGAAATAGCACTGCACTGACTTTGTGTCAGGAACTATAGAAGGAGACACCTGGGCAGTGAGGGCCTCTTCACTCCAGCATGGCTTGGAAAGGGCGGCCATGGCTAGCCCTCCTCTGTAGGAGAAAACACTGAGACCACTGGACAGCACAAGTGAATTGACGTGTTTTTAATACCATGGACGTGTACTACTTGACAAGTTGGCTGATGGCAGTGAGGAGCAGAGGGCAAGAGAGAGAAGCACGTGTTTGTCCAGCTGCCCGGGGATCGCAGACAACTGAGTCCCAAGAGAGGTCACTCCCTTTCTTTTTAAGGGGACAATTCCCATTTTTGAAGCAAATCCAGAGACAGCATAATAGCAAAGGCTTGTTCACCTGTGTGCAGTTAGAGCAGATACCTGGCCCAGCAGAACTGGCATTCCCAGAGTGGGGAGCGTGTGCAGCTGCTGCCGGTATGGTCCTCTCTACACGCCACCTCCTGCTCACTGATGGTTGATGGGGAAGTGTCCAGCGCACAAGGCCAGATGACCCGTGTGCAGCATTGTTGGCAACCCAGGCCCTGTCACAGTGCAGTCCCTGTTGGGGCAGATCATCTTTCCTGCGGAGCTCTTTGCTAATCAAGAAAATTGGGTTGAGTGTGGGACAGCATGCCTGCAGTCCCAGCTACTCAAGGGAGGTGAGGTGGGAGGGTAGCTTGAGCCCAGAACAACAGTTATAGGTCAGACCTCCAAACAGGAAAAATGGAGGGTCTCCCTTAAGGGAAACCAGAGCATCACTTATTTTGGCATTGGTTCCCTACAATGTTCAAGAAGTCCATCATTTCTTCAGCAAATGTGTACACATGCTGTTGCCTTCAGGGAGGTGGCCCTCTAGGAGCTCAGGACGGGGAGGGGAGCAGGGGACACATGCAGTTAACCAATAGTGCTTCCCTCAGGCGCTGCTCCTGCAGGCCTGTTGATGTACTGAACACTTCCAGTGCCTCTGAAAGACAGGTTCCCACTTTGTTCTCACAGCCAGGGGGTTTGCAGAGCTCAGATCTATCTGGCTTCAAAGCCCTGCTCCACTTCTGTTGTTTCAATAACAACCTTGCATGTTACCAGAGGGCCAGTGTTGGGATTGGTCAAGACATTGCAGCCATAGGAGTCTGCCTGGACTGGGGCAGCCTTAGTGCTGGTCTCCGGCTCCCGGCTCTCTGCCAGCTTCTCAGGGGCAGGACAATGCTTTTTTCAGTGAGCATGTCGGGAGCACTGTTGGGTGGTTACAGGTGCCCTGGTTGTGCCTGAGCCATCAAATGCTCTTGGCATCTGGGAAGAAGCCCTTCAGGTGCAGGTAGGCCAGAGAGCTGCATGAGTCTGGGCCTGTGGGCGGGAGGCACCCCCTCCCACTGGGACACCTCACAGAGCAGGGCCTGGCTAGGCTAGTGCAAAGCCCTGAGCAGCACCCCCAGCTGACAACCTGCCATCCAGTAACCTTTAGCACCTTGTATTCTTTGTCCTTTTTTAGGGGTTTCTCCCAGAAAATAAGTTCAATCACACCTTGGCTGAGCCTGTCCTTCGAGATGGAGGCCCCCGAAGAAGGGGGAGGCGGCCTCGGAATGAATTCCTGAAAGGTCCCGCCATCGTAGCAGATTCTCCCTCCGGAATGGGGCCGCTGTTCATGAATGGACTGATTGCTGGGATGGACCTGGTAGGACTTCAGAGCATGAGAAATATGCCGGGCATCCCCCTCACCGGGCTGGTCGGGTTCCCTGCTGGCTTTGCCACGATGCCAACAGGCGAGGAGGTCAAAAGCACGCTGAGCATGCTGCCCATGATGCTGCCAGGCATGGCCACTGTGCCCCAGATGTTCGGTGTTGGGGGACTCCTGAATGCCCCCATGGCGACCACCTGCACTTCCACTGCTCCAGCGTCTCTATCAAGCACAACGAAAAGTGGTACAGCGGCGCCTGAAAAGACTGCAGAAGACAAGCTGAGTAGCCATGATGTGAAAACAGACACTGTAGCTGAAGACAAGCCTGGTCCAGGGCCATTTTCTGATCAGTCTGAACCTGCAATAACTACTAGTAGTCCTGTGGCTTTTAACCCATTTCTCATCCCGGGAGTGTCTCCTGGACTCATTTACCCATCCATGTTTCTCTCCCCTGGCATGGGCATGGCTCTGCCCACCATGCAGCAGGCCAGACACTCTGAAATAGTAGGTCTGGAGAGCCAGAAGCGGAAGAAGAAGAAAACAAAAGGGGACAACCCGAGCCCCAACCCAGACCCTGCCCCCAGCTGCGAAAGGGAGCCAGGCAGTGATCAGAACTGTACTGAACCCAGTGCCCTGGTGCCCCCAGAGAGAGAACTTATGGCACAGGCTGGGGAAGGGACGCTCAAAGACTCCAACAACGACACCAATTAGAACTTTTTTCATTTAAGAAATTATTGTGACTTGTAAGTTTCTTATCCCATAAAGGTTTGTTACTTCCCTCACTTCACCTTCATAAGAACCTATGTTTCCATAAGTAAGGTTACCTACCTAATTTCCTGTCTGAGAACGATGGTAACAGGTGTTAATATTTGCAGGGTCTTACCACTTCATTAGATAAGTGTCGTCTACCTAGTCTAGGAGTCACAGAATTCTCATTCTGTTATCCAGTGGTTCATTCCAGCAATCGTAGTTAATACAGTACTTGGTGACACGCCCTGCCCCCTTCTCTTCCAAGTTTCCCATTTATTTGAGGAAGAAAATGGTGAAAGAAAGCTGTCTAGGAATTTACCAGTGAAGGGCTGAAGAACAGAAACGGAGAAGAGCTCTTCTCTCCATGAGCTGGATTGAATAGGAGGAATGTAACAGGGAAACCAAAAAGCACAGGAAAGGAAGTGCTGGCGCGTATTTTTGAGTTAAAATATTTCCCTATTTTACGATGATTACTAAGTAATATAGACAGAATTATATAACTAATGGTTGAAAATACACATACTCATTTCTTTGTGAAAAACAAGACCCTTAACTAGTCGTATAATTTCCCCCCTCATGGTTTTTCAGACACCTGCAGCAAGAAGACATACTGACTGACGAGGCATTATTTTATATTCCATGATCCCTCTCCCCAGCTAGAAGATGACTCTCGCCATGAGAAACCTTCACCCACTTTGCGTATTGCTGGCAACGGGTGGGCGAGGGCCGCACACCGCAGAGCTGCATGCTGCTGCCATGAGCACAGGCTCACGCCCCGCTCTGCCCTCAGTCGCTTGCAGACTTCTCTAGTCACTAATATGCCTCTCCGTGTGTTTAAAGAGCACCAGGACCTGATGGGGTTTTGTTCTGTGCTTTCCTTCACCAAGAATAAGGCTGTTCGTGGAGCCTGTGAGAAGACAGTCACTCAGCGCTGGGTCCCCTCATCAAGGCTATCAGGCTGTTGAAATTGGTGCAGCACCCTTTAGGATACAACTGTGAAAAGTTAGTTTCTTCTCTCCATTATTTCTCTATTCTGCTTATATGACAGTTGAACCCAAATTCCAAATTAGTCAAGACTGTGTTGCTAGTCAACATTATTCTTTCTTCTCCCTCAGCCTTTCCACGTTTTGGAGCTGAGGTGGGAAGAACCTGCCAGAGCAGCACTTCCCTGCTTTGTTCACCTTCCCACTCACGTTACACCCCTTCCGATGGTCATCTTCACAGGGAGTCCACGCTCAGACTTGAATGAGCTCATGGGTCAGTACTCTAGGGGCACAGGGCTGCGAGGACCGATGGAAATGGTGCAAGTGTTACTAGTACCGGTTTCGCTTTTTGTTGTCACAATTTACTGTATTTTTTACTTTTTCTGTTACAGTTTTGCTAATTTGTCAGAAGGTCCAAAAGTCTGGCATAACTATTTCATTTTGCATTATTTATTTATGATGCTTTTGTCATTTGTCTTTTATACATTTGGGATTATAAATTATGTAAATGTTAAATGAGCATCTCAAAGAAGTCTGTTAAATCATGACCTAAAAAAAAAATCAATCAGATGTATTTTTTAAAAAGTTGAGTCCCAGTTTTATGAATCAGAGGTATAAGCCAGAAGAAATTCTATGACTGATCATATAAGAGAAAATTATCTGATAGTTGAACAAATCCTATTTAATGGTGTCCTTGTAGCATAGATGGTCTATAATGCTGACAACAGATTTCTTAGAAATGCTGCTCTCTCTATTTAACTAACATTTTGTTCAGTTTTGCCTCCAGTGGAAGCAGAAAGGGTTTTTTCAGCTATTAAATCCTAAAAATCAATATAATTTATTTATGTAAAAAAATCACTCAATCAATATATTTTTGAACCTTTTAAGTACTAATTTTCTTTTTATCAAGTAGAAAAAAAAATGTATTTGCCCTAAATCCTTAAAATACAAATGCTATAAAAATTCCTGTATCTTGAAAGCCTTACTGCAGACGAGTATTATAGACATCCAGCAGCGTCTGGTTTTCCTTGTTGTCGTTGTGTTGTTGTTGTTTTGTATGAAAAAGCTGCTTTCCCTGGGTTCCACGTATAACCTCCAGTAGGTCACAGGGTTCAATGTGGATCTTACTTACAAACCCACCAGCATGCTCAACCCCTTGTTATATCTTATCGAATCTGTATGTTAATTCTCTGGGTATTTAGGCTTCTATTTGACTGCTGTTGTGACCCTGTTTGCAAAATGAAAATGACACTCTGTGGATTATTTGCTCTGTAAGGCGTAAGTGCTGCTGCTTATGATTATTTTGACGTTTCCAAGAGCAAAAGCCAAATCTAAACTCTCTTCAGCAAATTTGAGCCTTTTCATCTAATTCCATGTCACTCGCAGCCATAACTTTCCTTGATCATTCTTCACACCATGTCTTACATAATAAATTGTCTGTGGTCTTGATCCTGGATTTAAAAGAAAAAAAACAAAGTTGAAAAGTCACCTTTGTATTTGAGGAGTTCAGTAGCATGTGGGTGTCCCTTGCTGCCTGGGTGTTTTAGGTCACATCCTATGCACTCTAGGAATCCATCTGTTGACTGAAGCGCCTGGTCCATGCGGGGCACCCTACCTAGGGCTTGCCGATGACTCATTTGTGAAGGTTGACTTGACCGGCCCTCCGCCTATCAGCGTGAGACCCGCCCAAGAACGCAGTTGGAAATTCAGCGTCTGAGTGCTCCCACCTGGTGCCTCCCCAGCACCACTTAGCCCCACACCAGAATTCCCACCTCAGATTACATACCTGGGACTGATGGGGACCAACCAGCTTTCCGTGGCTTAGAGCAGGTCCATAAAACAGAAACACCACGGTAACTGGCATTCTCAAGGCTTTTTGAGAACTTTGTGGTTCCTAGCTTTGGGAAGCATGGCTTCTCAACCCTGGAAGGGCTACATCAGAAGTTACCAATGAAAGTGGTGGGAAGGTGCTGACCACTCAACTTAGGACTGAGCAGGATACTGACCTAGGCTCACCTTAGGGGTTCCTACTAGGAACCAGCAGATGCACACACGATCTGAAGGCGGATGGGGCATGTTATTAGAGATGTGTTATTACTGGCTTGTAAAACTCTAATTAAAACAGCCCAGGCACAGTGGCTCACATCTGTAATCCCAACAGAAGCCAAGGTGAGAGGATCGCTTGAGACCAGGAGTTCAAGACCAGCCTGAGCAACATAGTGAAACCCCATCCCTACCAAAAAAAGTAGAAAAATGAACCAGGCCTGGCGGTACACACCTATAGTCCCAGTTACTTGAGAAGCTGAGGCAGGAGTATGGCTTGAGCCCAGGGGGTTGAGGTTGCTGTGAGCTACAATGATGCCACGGCACTCTAGCCCAAGGGAGAGAGAACGCAGGACCCTGTCTTGAAAGAAAAAAAAAATAATAAACTTAGGGTGCCCTGCTGTATGTAGTAATAATTTATGCAAAGTAAATTTTAGTCTTGGTTTCGGGCGGCACCTATGGCTCAAATGAGTAGGGCACCGGCCCCATATGCCAGAGGTGGCAGGTTCAAACCCAGCCCCGGCCAAAAACTGCAAAAAAAAAAAAAAAAAGAGATTTGGTTTCATTCTTTACCCTAAACTCTGTCCCAGTGGATACCATCTCCTCATACAGGGGCAGAATAAGTTAGTCCAGTATGTGGGGCTAGTGTTTTGTGTGTGTTTACCAGTAGTGACCTCATTTATCCTCACAGCATATTGGGTATTGGGTAGACAGATGCTGGCTTCTAATCTGCGTAATGAAAGCCAGCAGAGGTGGTGCCAAGGCTATCCCATCAGTTGTGGGCAGAACTGGAGCTAGAAACCCCCCACCCCCAGATCTCAGCAACTAGAGGAGATGGCGCCCCAACTCTGGCTTTTGTCTACCTTAGAGACCAAAACCAAGGGAAGAAATTACACTCAGAAAAATTGGCCCTGGAAAAATGGAACACTCAAGTAAGTGTCACACCCTGTGGAAAACTTCAGGCATCATTCATTTACACCAAATTCTTTAAGATGGTTTCTTGCAAGTATATTGTTCATTTGCCTAGTCTGGGAAACCACAGAAAATTTTTTCTTCAGATCAGAAATGGGGTTCACCTATCCCAGGGATTAGGATCTTGGCTGCCTGGCAGCTGGCATTATGGAGCTCACAATCCAAACTCAGCAAGATATCCATGGGATGAGATGGGAAACAGGTAAAGGGGTGAATTAAGTGCCAGCTCCTATGGGAGGTCAGCGTGAACACTGAGACTGAGCATGGATGACTGTGATACGTTGATGCTGCCAAGACAGCCCTGGTGTCTGAGTTCTGGCTCTGCCCAAGCCCTGGAAGACAATGGAGGAAAAGGAGGAGGGAGGCGAGAGGAGGGGGACACCACCCACTTGGAACCCTTCTCCAAGTCTATTTCATCATTTGAAAAATGGGGATAATTATAATTTGTACCTCTAGCCTGTTAATGGGATTGATTGAAACAATCAGTGTCAAGTCCTCCATCACCACCGTGCTGCTCTCTTGTGAGTCACGTGTCTGTCTGCTGGAGAGCTAGTGAGGATTGCTGGTCCCCGGGAAGGAGGGAAAGCAAGGAGGAGGAAGGGGCAGGAAGAGCTTGTTCTAAACCCCAAGGCTACTACAGTGGATCTGAGATTGGGCTCAGAGTACCACAGGGAGGCCACATTCTGGCCTGCCCACAGGAGCAAGAGTTGCACTGCGCTAAGCCCACTGCGCCAGGCAGATGGAGGGATGCAAGGGCCCCTGGGGAGCAGGTAGTCTTCTAGACTTGTAGGCCCCCAGTCTGCAGAAGTGCTAGATTCAGAGGGCAAAGACACCCAGTTAAATCTGGATTGCAGATAATCATTTTTTAGAATAAGTATATCCTATGCAATTTTTTGGTACATACACTAAAATAACTTCCGTTATCTGGAATTCAAGTGTAACCAGACAATCTGTATTTTATCTGGGAACCTTACGCAGTGGTGACAGTACATGTTTACTAGGCACTTCCTGTGAGTGAGATTTGTTCAAGTATTTTATGGCCATGTTCTCAACCCCTACAATAATTCTATGAGGTTATCTCCTGTGTGAGGAAACTGAGACCCAGAGAGGCTAACTTGCCCAGTCATACAGCTGGTAAAAGCAAAACGGCTTTGGGGACCCAGGACTGATTCCAGAGCCACAGGCTGGTCAGTGGGGAGCCAGGATGGGTGTCTTTAGTCTGAGACCAAGAGCAGGCAGTGCAGCTCTGTAAAGCAGCATCCAACACCGACTAGGAGCAGGACAGGAGGGCTGCACAGGCAGTGCCAGCTCTGTGGCCAGTGGGACACAGTTCACCCAGGGAGGAATATATTTCCTTCCCATCCGTGCTGAGCTGGGGTTTAGCCTGGGGACATCCTTGGTGTCTGGGTGCTCAGACTCACCAGCCCTGGGCCAAGGGGCAGTGTGAGAAGTAGCATTTGGTCTTGGAAGGTGGAAGGAGGTGTGGCAGGGTGCCAAAGGGGAGGGAGCTGACCCGAAGGACAAGGAGACACATCTCCCCCACCCAGAACCCTGCCCACCATGACCTTCCTTCCCCCAGGCAGCTTAGCCACACACATCACTAAAGGTGGCCACACCCCTGCTTAGCTGATGCCTTCCCTGCAGGCCACTGTGCCAGGCCGTGATGTGCATGAGCTCATCCCAAAACATGGCTTAGGTGGGTTGTCACCTGCCTTTAGTGGTGCAAGTGGTGAGTGGAAGAACGAAATTTAGAAATGAGCCTGATCCCAAGGGCTAGCATTCTTGCTCTGGCCTTGGCTTCATTCGTGGAGACAGAGGCTCAACGTGCTGTCTTCCCAGAGTGGAGTCAAGAAGCTGCAGCCCGTGGGCTAAGAATGGCCCTTATAAATAATGGAAAAAGCAAAAGAAGAAGGATGTCTCGGGAACATGAAAATTATACCCAATTCAAACTTTAGTGGCCATAAATAAAGTTTTATGGGGAAACAGTCATTCTGTTCATTTCGGTATTGTCTGCTACAGTATCAAGTTGTCACAAAGATCATATGGCCTGCAAAGCCTGAAGTATTTACTGCCTGACCCTTTACAGGAGAAGCTTGTTGACCCTTCACTGAGAGCATCAGTTTTATTCATAGATTCAGTGCGAAACATAAGTCATTTGAAATATTTTAACTCAAACATGGTTTTGTACAAATAGGTATCAAACAGTAAAACATAAACTTCATGTCTACTTTTAAGGTAAAACAGACTTCAAAGAAGCACAGGACTTTGGACGTGCCTCTTGAGGGGCTGCCTCCAAACCCCCACGGCATACTTTTCTTTAGAGAGAAACATTGGAGCTTCCCTGCCCTGCCCTGCCCTGCCCTGACCTCTCTTCTTCACACCCAGTCTTGTTTCTGAGCAAAAGAAGAGAGCTAGAGGAGGGGAGGTTTGCAGATGTTGGCAGGAGAGGGGAAGGAGGCATTTTCTAAAGAGAAAACCCAAAAAGGGCAGGATTAGGAAAGTTAGGAGGACACAGGGAGAAGGAAACCAGAAGGCCAAACAGCTCTTGACTTGGGAAGGAGACCAGCAAGAGAGTCCTTGGTAGGTGGCCTTGGGCTGGCCTACCTGCAGAGTGGGCTGTAGAGAGGCCTCCCCGGAGAATACTCTGGCAGATGAGCTGGACATTGGTCATCATCTCTGCTGGAGCTTAGGAAACAGGAAGGCCAAACTCAAGGGAGCTAAGTCCAAGGTAACAGTGGCTCCAAGCCCATGTCAGGTGCCCTGGCCTCGGCTGGCTGGAAGCCACATTCTGGGAGGCAGAGCTCAGAGGAAGACAGAAAAGAGAAGCAGGGGCAGAGTTCGTGCAAAGAGTGACAGCCCATCTCAAGCTCCAACACCTGTGGCCAAGGGCCGCAGGCACACCTCACTGAGCCCCGTCCCACAGCCAGTCAACCCTCATGTCACAGAGAGCTGGTGTGCTGGCTCCTGCTATGGGCCAAGCAAAGCTGCACTCAGTGGGACAGATCAGACAGCATCCTGCTGCTGGGGACCTAAGCGTCTGGTTAGGGGACAGGATTGACTCACGGGGCTATCAAATCCAGGAGTTGCCGCCCACTCCTGACTCCACACCAGGTAGAAGGACTTGAGACAGAGAACAGAGTGTCCCTCTGTGTTCAAGTCTCTTGCTGGCACCATGGAGGCAGCTGCTGGTGGTGGTCTCTGAGTAGTTATGGGTGACGGCAGAGATGTGGGAGATGACGGGCACAAAGTACCACAGCTTAAGATGGGGAAGACAGGATGTGGCAGGAGGGATTTGGCTAACTACAGCCTGGCAAATTTGACATGTTTCCCTAGTGAGAATAATTACAGAAAGAATTTGTAAATAATTTGAATGAGCTTGGGCTGCCATAACAAAATACCACAAACCGAGTGATTTAAACAACAGACATTTATTTCCTACCATTCTGGAGGCTGGAAGTCCAAGATCAAAGTTCTGAGAGGCCAATGTGTTTTCTAGGGAGGGCTCTCCTTGCTGGCTTACTGAGCTTAACTAAAGGCTTAGCTGCCTTCTCCCTAAGTCCTACTGTGGCCTTTCTTCAGTGCGTGAATATGGAGGGAAATCGAGCTTGCTGGTGTTTCTTCAAAGGGCAATAATCCCCTCAGATCAGGGGCCCACCCTTATGACCTCATTGAACCCTAATTACTTTCTTAGCAATCCTGTCTCAAAAGGCAGCCACTCTGGAAGTTAGGGCTTTAATATATGGGTTTGGGATCTTGGGGGACACATTCATTCCACAGCGGTGTGCCCAGGGTTCACCAAGAGCTGTGAAGGGAGCAGCTTCTGGTATTTTCCATAGTGATGGACATTTGTCCCTGCCTGAACTAAGAAGCAGGTCTGTCTCCATCTGGAGGGCCCTGTCTTTAATATATAGCAGAGTTTATAAACTCACATACAGCCAGGCAAGGCAGGTACCATACGTGAGTGACATGGACTAGACTTACAGTAATAGGAACTGGTAGGAACTGCAGAAACTAAAAAGAATCTCACCCCACTACCAGCCACAGCTGCAGCTGCCATGAGGAATGTGAGTTCTGGAATGCCTAGGTGTTTTCTGAAAGAGGTTGGAAATTCAGATATTTATGTAAAATCTCCTGATTTTTAAATGTGTACAATAAATTCAATTTAAAAAACCCTCACTGGGGGTGGTGCCTGTGGCTCAAAGGAGTAGGGCACCAGCCCCATATGCTAGAGGTGGCGGGTTCAAACCCAGCCCCAGCCAAAAACTGCAAAAAAAAAACCAAAACACCCACTGGGCAAATACCCGTCTGGAGGTTAGATCAGCAGGCAGAGCACAAGTTTGTTGCTTGAGCAATTATGAAGCCACTAGCACCCCCAGGCTCCAGATACTAGTAGCAGGTGATACGTGGGAACGCCGATGTGAAGCAACCATCCTGTTTCCCACAGGCACATCTGGCTGGCTCTTGGAAGCAGGGCACCAGGACAGGCTCAGGAGGCCCAGTCGGCACAGTGCTGTGGCCAGAAAGAAGCAGCTTTGCAAGTGCCCTGAGTGCAGCCACCGTTGGCCCTGCTGGGTGCCTGAGCCTGTTGTACCACCCACCCTTCAGGCTGACCACTGGGCCCTCACCCTTCTGTATCTCCAGCACCATCGGGGACTTCTCAGCCACCCAGTAGGTATGAATGGGGGCGGAGAGCCCAGGTGGGGAGGGGCGGAGCAGTCTGTGATTTGGCCCTGCCGAGCTATTAAACCCCTTTCCTGCCTCTGGGGCCAGACCAAGAAAACTGTAGATACAGCAGCTCTCACCCTCCGCCCCTCCCCACTCCAATTCTGACCCAGACTTTTCCATTCACAGATTCTAGACTTTCCACGCCAGTAAGGAGCTAGAGGGCCAAGGCCCAGGTGAGTGCCTTTGGTGGCAGAGAGTGTATCCTCAGTGGATTGTAGGGGGCTGGGGTTCCCCTCAGGCGCCGGGTCGGCTCACCGGGTTGGGGATCCCCCCACCATCACCCCAGGCTCACCTGGTCCGGGATCCCCCCACCATCACCCCAGACCAGTGTCGAATTTCTCCATCTAGAAGGAAGCCTGGGGACACAGGGAGCAGGCTTTCAGTTCAGGGACTGTCAGTGTGGGCTGCATCTGAGGGGTGGGTCGGGGAGCAGGTGCTGCCACTGGGAAGCCCCCTTCAGCCGCTTCCTCTCTTCCCCCAGGCAAGTGGGGTAATTGGTCCTCCCCGAGGGGGACAGAGATAGGCAGTCCCCATCCCTAGACTGAGGGTGCAGGAAGTCAGCGAGACCCCAGGAGCCCCATTCTCTGTACACAGCCCAGCATGGGCCCAAAGAGTCCAGCCTCCCCGAAGTTTGTGTGGAGCAAGAGCTGAGAGAAATGAAACCTCCATGCACAATGGTCCTCTCCCTGCACAGTCAACCGCGGCCACACAGTCTTCTAGAAATCTTGACCTTTTTTTAAGTCACTGGTTGTTCCTTGTACCCCTGGGCTCCACTGTCCTTTTAGAGCTGGCCAGTCTAGTCTATGTTTGCAACTCAGGGACAAGATGTGACAATGGGAAGTGGGCCAAGATCTTCGGCCTGGCCTTTGAGTTTCAAAACTGGACACAAGAGGTAGGAATGGAGCTGCCTGGGTACCATCCCTCCCATCTAGAAAAAAAATTCCTGAAGGGGAGAGGAGAGGGGTGGTGAATGGGGGTGGATGGGGATCAGGCAAAAGGAACCAGCCTTGAGCCCCCCACCCCCACACAGCTGCAGCACCCCCTTTCAGCAGAAGCCCACCTGCCTCCCTGGACAGACTGGTAAAGGGGCTGCTGCAGGCCAGAGCATCCTCTCGGGGTCAGTTCTTCTTACCCACGGGACAGACCACCTTCGACACCCTAGGACACCCGCAAGACCCCCTTGGTGGAGCAGGACTGCAGGGTGGAGAGCCCTTTCCCTGTGCTTTAGCGGGTCGGGAGAAATCAGCCTGAGACCCCGCATCCAGCAAGTGCTGGGTTAAAGCCACCCTGTGCTCAGACTGCCTTTCTGATTTGGAGTCAGGAGGCCTCAGGTTCCCCACAGACCAAGAGCAACCATGGAGCAGGGAGAGGCTGCCACAGCACCCGTCTCCCTGCAGGGGGGCAGCCCCTGGGTTACCGCAGAAGGGTCACCAGGGCCAGAGGCTACAGGACGCCAGGAAGAGGCCAGCTCCCTGCATGGCCTGGGATATCACTCTGGGCCTCTCCTTCTCATCTGCTCAGTGGGATTGAGCTGCCTGGGCCCTGGGGCCTTTCCCAGCTCTGCCACCCTGGGCAGGAGACCCTCCTCTATGGGGGTGGACAGTCCTCAGACTAAGCTTAGCCTCAGGCCACTAGGCCCCCCCTCCCTGCTAAAGCTCAGCTGACTGATGCTCCCATTTAATCTTAGGACTAGCAGCGGGGGTCCTGAGCCCCCCAGGCGGGGTCCCCACCATCCTGTTAGGCTGTTCCCCATGAGCCTTTTCATAAAGAGTTTGGCTGGCAGCCAGGGAACTTTTGGAAAGTGTATGGGCCAAGCCAAGCTGTACAAACCTGTCTTCCTCCCAGTGCTGAAAGAGGCCAGGTTGTTCCCAGACAAATGCAGAGGCGGGGGCAGGATTGGGAAGAAGAAAGGGGCTATTTTAGGAGGCCTTGCACATACTTCAGAGACCCCACAGCAGCCAGGGGCAGGGCAGGATGGAGAGGCGTGGCCAGAGGCTGAAGAGACCAGGGCCCAGTGCCAGGTGTCTCATGTAGACACACATGAAACATGCATGCACATCCCAAAAGGCATGTAGGCACAGGCACAGTTACACAGATACACAGGTTTGCCGCTGTGTTTAAACATATGCACACATAACCCGGTGCACATACCCAGGCATCACACTGCGGCAGGGGCACGCACGGACATGCTTGCAGGTACAGACACACAAACACGGCAGGCGAGATGACATGCACAGACACACAGACATACACACGTGGAATGGATGCACAACTAAAGATGTACACAAAGCCAGGCCAAACCCAGAGGCTGGGGGAGGGCTTGAGCTTCCTGACGACCCAGCTCCTGGAGTCCCAGCACGCACATGCACTTGCACTTGCACTTGCACACACACACACACACACACACACACACACACACACACACCCTGGGAGGGCCAGCTTCCTCCACAGGAGTTTCTGGGTCCAGGGCAACATGCAACCGAGACCTTGTGTTGGGAAAGAAAGCGCCTTTGTCTGCTGGGACCAGGGCTGCGGGAGCAGCTGCAGCCTCCTCCAGGACAAGGCCAGGCCCGTTCCTCGCCCTGGGGAGGAAGGTCAGGCCAGGGCCCGGATGGCGGTAGGGGTAGGAGGGAGCCAGGGCTCCATTAGGCCCTGCCACCAACCCCAGGGCTCTGCGTCTGGCTGGTAGCACAAAGCCCAGAAAGCCTATTGTTCTCAGCCCTGGCCACTCTGACCCCTGACCCTTGGCTGGTCCTGTCCCAAGAATGGCTGTGGTTCTGACTCCCTCGTCTTGGTGCTACAGTGACCCAGACTGACTGAGGCCTGGCTCTGGCCCCAGGCTGCATATCTGCCATGTGCCTGTGACCTCACCTTTTTTTTTTTTTTAGCAGAATGAAAAAAGGTCAGGCTCTGGAATTAAAAAGATGTGAAACTGAATCCTGGTCTTATCACTCTCTAGCTAAGAGATTTTGAGAATGTAACTAATCTTTTTCTGGTTACGTGGTCAGTGCTGATACATAGTCAGTGGTCAAAATATGAAGCCGAGGTGGTGCCTGTAGTTCAGTGGGTAGGGTACCGGCCACATACACCGAGGCTGGCAGGTTCCCACCCAGCTCCAGCCTGCTAAACAACAATGACAACTACAACAACAATAAAAAAAAAAAAAAAATAGCCAGGCATCGTGGCGGGCACCCATAGTTCTAGCTACTTGGGAGGCTGAGGCAAGAGAATCACTTAAGCCCAAGAGTCTGAGGTTGCTGTGAGCTGTGACACCACAGCACTCTACCAAGGGACATAGTGGCACTCTATCTCAAAAAAAAATGAAGCCAAATCTTCTATTGAGCCTGCAATGCCTAGCAGCCTGCCTTCTGGGCCTAGTGAAGACAGGTTGGCCCTCTCAGCCCCCAGCTCTCCCGAGCGCCCTCTCCTGCTGCTCTGGACCCAGGAGGGAGGGCAGGCCCCAGGCCCCATCTCTAGGGCCTGCATCCTGGGAGCTCACCTCCTCCCTTCTGCCCTCTCCCACCCCTAGGGGGCCCTTTCCTGGCCCCTGACGTCTGCTCCCTTGGAGCTAGGTTCTCTGAGAGCCAAAATTGTGCTGAGAACAGCCCTGTTTTTCTAACTCAAGAACAGGTTATAGGTTCTGATTTAAGTTTTGGAGGTTCTCCCAAGAGAACCTCCAGAGATAACTTAAGCAACACCTTTAGACCCTGCTCCAGAATTAAATCCAGTCCTTCCACTCAGCAAACATTTACCGAAGGCCTACTGTGCTGGTCTAGGTGCAGGAGAGTCACACAGGCACAGCTTTCTGCCCTGTCATCCGGTTCCTCACACGCGTGCTGCACGCAAGACTTTAGCACGCACATTCCCACATCTGCCTGAGAGCTGTGGTCAACCAGCAAGCACAGACACACTTCCTCCTTTGTGTCACCACAAAACGTTGGAATGTCACTAACTTGGCTCTTTCTCCCACCAAGTGGCCCTCTGGCAAGCTGTGAGTAGTTACCTCAAGGGCAGGAACTTGCTTGGCCCCAAGGCTGGTGTGAGGCCACTGTCCCCAGACTCTGCCATGGCTCCCCATAGTCCAAGTACCAGCCCTTCATGTATTTTCTTTTGATCTTATATAACTTGGCACCTCTTTTAACTATGATGTCACCGTGGGAAGTAATTGAATTCATAATTGAATTATACAGCCTGAAATTTGTCACAATGACATCATAGTTAAATAACTTGAGTCCTTACTTTTAATAAAGTCGTACCATTTTAGGGAAGAAATGGACTGAACCTCAAACTCAAATAGGGGTCTGCGCCGTTGTTTCACTCTGCCACTCACGGTACAGTTCACTCATTCATAAAATATTGGTTGAACACTTGCCCCCTGCCAGACCTGGAGATGGGGAAGGGGACCCCATGGAGTTCCCTGTCTAGGGTGCCCAGAGTCTAGCAGAGGTACCCAGATAGGTGAGCAGAAAATGCCAATGCAGTGTGACAAGTGCTGGATAGGGGGTTGGGCAGATGCCATAGTAACTCAGTGGGGAAGGGTCCACAGTGAGGGGGATGCCAGGTGAGTCAAAGAGGATTTTGTCAAATGGAGGATATATGATCTGAGCCTTGAAGGAGCAGTTGGATTTGTTTTTCAAGCAGAAATGAGAGAGGATGACCCAGGTAGAGGGTCCAGCGTTTGCAAAAGTCACAGAAATAGGGAAACGCCTGATGTGTGAGAAGGATGGCAAAATGTTAGATGTTCCTGGCGGGGAGGTCAGGCCAGGCTGGGAAAGCAGCTGGCACCAGATAGGACTGTGAATGCCAGGGTGCCTGGGGAACTCCTGCCACAGGGAGGGCACCCAGCCCTGGCCCTGGAGTGGCCCCCTGAACTGTCCACCCCCAGGCCCTTCTACCCTCCTCCTGCCCTTGGAAGCTCTGGTCTCATTGCGGCCCGCTCCCCTCTATTCTTGGCTTTGGGAAAAAAAATCATAAGGCAGGAATGCTTGTAAGAAGTCTTGATGTATTAAAATTCTTGATCATCTATTAAATCTTGTCTTTTTTCTTTTTTCAGTTTGACTTTTATTTTGTCTTGCGGGAAAGAACTCTTCCATTGTAATGTCATGAAATCTACCACTCTGTTCATATGACATCTTCTTAGGAAATTTTTCGCTATCCTGAAATTGTGTAAGTGTTCAGGTTCTCTTTTGGTTTAGATTCTAACATTTAAATCCTTAAGCCATCTGTGGTTTATTTTGGTGTAAGGTAGAAATCTAACTTTATTTTTTCCAAATTGTTAGCCAGTTGTCTGGTCCCATTTCTTGAGTAATCCATCATTTCTTTCTGCCCTGGTTTGTTGTTCTGCCCTGGTTTTGTTTTTTTTCCCAAAATTTTCATTCTCTCTTTCCTCTTTTTTTTTTTTCTTTTGGAGTCTCACTCTGTGCCCTGGGTAGAGTGCCATGGGACCCTAGGTTATAGCCACCTCAAACTCTTGGGCTCAGGTGATTCTCTTGCCTCAGCCTCCTGCGTAGCTGGGACTACAGGCACCCACCAAAATGCCTAGCTAGTTTTTCTATTTTTCATACAGATGGGGTTTCCCTCTTGCTCAGACTGGTCTCAAACTCCTGAGCTCAATCAGTCACCCCCCTCAGCCTCCCAGAGTGCTAGGATTACAGGCATGAGCCACTTGCCTGGCCTCTCTCCTCCATTTTTAAAGTTATACTTCCTATCTAGAAAAAAGAAGGGGAAAGAAGAGGAGAGGAATGAGAAGGATGGAAATGCATGGCTTAGAAAGTGAAAGCCCTCCTCTTTCACCTCTCCAAGGTAATAACCATTAACAGCTTGCTATACAGCTATATCTGTTTTTTATTAGTGTTAACACTTATCAGGTTTCTCTTACAGAGATATACAAAGGAGAAAACACACACACAAAAAAAGATCAAAATCTCTACCTAACATATATTGACATAAAACTACATTGATATTTTTAAAAGATATATATATACACACACACATATACATACTATATATATAGGGTGGATATAAAGTTTGCGTGCAATTTAAAATAGTTTAACATAGTAAATTGCACATGCACTTTATGTCCACCCTGTAGAAAAAAATATATATGTATATATGATTGGAAAAGTCAAACAATTCTAAAACAATCCTATGAAAGGAAAAATAAATGTTTCTATCTCACTCACTACTGCCTCACACCACGTCCCTCTCCCTACAGGTAACCTCTGAAAGTTTCCTATCTGCTTTAGTCTGAAGTGCATTTCTTTGACACACTCCATACTGTCATTTATAGGTGGGTCTATTTCTGAACTTTTCATTTTCCATGCTGTTTCTCTCTCTCTGCTGCTCTGGTGCTAATACCATACTGTTTAAAGTATTCTGGCTTTGCCATATGTTTTAACAACAGGTAAGAGATGTCCTGCCTTAGTGTTCATTTGCAGAGATAGTTTGACTATTCTACACTTAATTTCCACGTCAACTTTATTTTCCTCCCCCACCACCCAGCCAGTTTGACTGGAAATTTGTTGAAATTCATTGTTTTTTGTATTTATTTATTTATTAAAACAGAGTCCCACTCTCTTGCCCTGGGTAGAGTGCTGTGGCATCAACATAGCTAACAGCAACCTCTAACTCCTGGGTTCTAGTGATCCTCCTGCCTTGGTCTCCTGAGTAGCTGGGGCTAGTAGCAGGAGCTAGTAGCTGCCGCCAAGCCTGGATAGTTATTCCAATTTTAGTAGAGATGGGGGTCTTGATCTTGCTTTGGCTGGTCTCGAACTCCTGAGATCAATTGATCCACCTGCCTTGGCCTCCCAGAGTGCTAGGACTACAGGACTGAGCCACCTCTCCTGAACTGCATTGCTTTTATAGGTTAATTTGGAAATGATGATCTTTATGGTAATGAACTTTCCTTTTGTAGACATCTCTCTCCTATGACTGCATTCAGATTTTGCGGCTTTCTTGTTTGGGATCTTTGAACATCTCTCCTTCAAGCATCTTAATCTTAGTTCATCTGATGTTACAGCTGCAGCCACCTAAGAGGAAAAAGGTTGGGAGACTCAGTCTCTGTCTTCCACAGCCAGGGCCCATCAGGTAGACAAGGGCGTAGACTGCTCAGCAAAGCTCCAGAGAGCAGGACCAATTGAGGGTCACCCAGAGGCCGCCTTTGGCTCAGCAAACGGAAGAATGTTCTGTGTGTTGGAGCTGCAGGGCCAGGGAACACACCACTGGGGGAAGCAGTGAGCGCTCCATCACTGGCTCTTTTCCAGTGTTCCAGGGAAAATGCAGCTCGTGCTCTGCCAGGAGGCCTTGGGGTTGGTGAGAGGAGCAGGAAAGGATGCTGGGGTGCGAAGGCCCCTGGTCTTTCCACACTGCCCAGAAAGAAAGGCCTGAGGCTTTCCAATTCGGCTCTGTGCCCTCTCCTCATTTCACTTTCCATAGTGACCACTGTAGATGGGACAGCATTCTTCTGCTTTATATTCAAAGATAGTCTTGGCAAAAGACCAAGTAACTTCACCAAGCAGTTAGGACTGGTGCAGCTGGGATTCCACAGTGGACCCTCCCAGGCTGCCTGTCTATCTGTCCCCAGGGAGTCGCTGCTCAGAGTCAGGACTAACAAAAAGGCTGGAAGCAGGGGACAACTGCTGGGCAGGTGAGTGGCCCAGTGGGCAGCAAGATGGCATGCCTGGCTCCTCTCCCATCCCTGGTCCTGCATGTATGTCTGTCTGTCTCCCCCGGGCAGCTCTCAGCTTGGCTCACAGCGTCCTCAGGGGGCCAGTGGGCTTCTTGATTCCAGGCTGCACATCTGGAAGTTGACGCTATTAAAACAAACCCCATTATATAACAAACAGACATCTGGAACCCATTAGCACTGAGTTTTTAGAAAAAGAAATTGTTTTGGATGTGCTCTCTCCTAAGAATGTGGCAAAGTGCCCTCACCCCGGCTGTCCAGGAACCCGGGGACCAAGCGGTCACTCCTGGGCCCATTTCTCAAAGTATCTCGGACAGGACAGAGGTAAAGACAGGCTCCCTCCACCTTGGACAGGCAACTTCGCTGTCTCCTGCTGGCTACATCTTTGGAAGGCTCCTTTCCAATTGCATTCAATTATTTGGTCAACAAAGATTTGTGTGCCTACTTTGTGCTATATGCTGCCAACTGTACCACTGCCTAACACCCTCACCAAACCTAAGTACTCCATCATGACTTAAGAAAAAAGATCATTGCCAGGCATGGCGGCTCATGTCTGTAATCCTAGCACTTTAAGAGGATTTCAAGGAATTCAAGACCAGGCTGAGCAACATGGTAAGAACCTGTCTCTATCAAAAATAGAAAAATTATCTGTGCTTGGTGGCACATGCCCAGCTACTTGGGAAACTGAGGCTTGAGGTTGCAGTGAGCTATAATGAAGCGACTGCGTTCTAGCCTGGCGACACAAGACCTTGGCTAAAAAAAAAAAGTGTAGACTGTCCTGAATTTTAAATGTCAATGATTAATGATTAAACGAATCTGGATCTTGACCCTCAATTTCCCCAAGTCCAAACAACCTAGCTCGTCCCTAGAACTGCGAAAAGAGGGCACAGTGTATGAGGCAAACGCTGCTCTGGTTTTCCCTCTATAGTCCCGGTGTACAGGCCGAATTGTGTTCTTTCAAAATGTATATGTTGAAGGACGGCGCCTGTGGTTCATCGAGTAGGGCGCCAGCCCCATATACTGAAAGTGGTGGGTTCAAACCCGGCCTCGGCTGAACTGCAAAACAGAAAAATAGCCAGGCATTGTGGTGGGCGCCTGTAGTCTCAGCTACTCGGGAGGCTGAGGCAAGAGAATCGCCTAAGCCCAGGAGTTGAGGAGTTGGAGGTTGCTGTGAGCTATGAAACCACAGCACTCTACTGAGGGCGATAAAGTGAGACTCTGTCTCTACAAAAAAAAAAAAAAAAATGTATATGTTGTAGTCCTAACCCGCAATACTTCAGAATGTGATTATATTTTGTGATTGGATCTTTAAAGAGGTAATTAAGTTAAAATGAGGTCATTAGGGTGGGACCTCAGCCACTATGACTCGAGTCTTTAAAATAATAGGACACAGTTACTCACAAAGTGACAACCATGTGAAGGCACTGGGAGAAAATTGCCACTTACAAGCCAAGGAGAGAGGCCTCGGAAGAAACCCACGCTGCCAACACCTGATCCCAGACCTCTGTCATCTGTGAGGAAATCAATTTCTGTTGTTTAAGCATCTGTGCTCCTTTGTTATGGCAGCCCTAGCTCACGAATCCACTCTCCATTTGCCTTTTCTAGAATTTCATGTAAGAAGCCTGTAATCCTAGCACTCTGGGAGGCCGAGGCAGGTGGATAGCCTGAGCTCAGGAGTTCAAGACTAGTCTGAGCAAAAGCGAGATCCTGTCACTGAAAAAAAAAAAAAAAAAAAAAAGCCAGGCATTGCATTGCTGCGGACGCCTATAGTCACAGTTACTTGGGAGGTTGAGGCAAGAGAATTGCTTGAGCCCAAGAGTTTGAGATTGCTGTGAGCTGTCTTGCCAGGGCACTCAACTCCAGGTCAACTGAGTGAGACTGTCTCAAATAAAAAAAAAGGAATTTCCTATAAGTAAAATCATATGCTGTGCCCTCTTTCGTGTCTGGTTTATTTTGTCTAGCACAAGGCTGCCTGGACTCACCTGTGTTGCTTCACAAACTCACTTTGTTCCTTTCATTGCTGAGTAGGATTCCATTATGTGACTGTTTCACGGTTTGTTTAGCTAGGGCAATTTATTTTTTTATCTTTTTTAAGATCTATATCATTTATTCAAAAATTTTCACAAGAGGTGCTTGTAATTAGCAACAGGTGGTGCCAATATTCATAATACCTTGGTATTTAGAAACTATTTTTACAGAAAACAAAGGTGAATTTTCTATTAGAAAACAAAGGTCATGGGTGGCACCTGTGCCTCAAGGAGTAGGGTGCTGGGCCCATATGCCAGAGGTGGCAGGTTCAAACCCGGCCCTGGCCAAATACTGCAAAAAAAAAAAAAAGTCATGTTTTAATACAACACCGGATATGAGAACATATGCCATAGAATTGTAAGAAATTGGACTGACAAAAGAAAAATGTAGAAGGCCAGAAAACAAGGCATATCACACCTCTAAGGAGCCTGTGATCAGGAGATAGACACATAACCTCCCCACTACGCCCACATACACATATGTACAGGTTATAGAAGCAAAGATGTTTTAATAACAGAGGAATTGTCTGGGAAACATTTCTCTTTAATGTATGTTCTCAGGCCCTACGCAGTGGCTCACACCTGTAATCCTAGCACTCTGGGAGGCTGAGGCGGATGGATTGCTTGAACTCAGGAGTTCGAGACCAGCCTGAGCAAAAGCAAGACCCCATCTCTACTAAAAATAGAAAAACTGAGGCAAGAGGATTGCTTGAGCCCAAGAGTTGGAGCTATGATGACGCCATGGCACTCAACCCAGGGCGACAGAATGAGACTCTGGCTCAAGAAAAAAAATGTTCTTTACATCGCCACAGAAACAAAGCAGACATTCCACAGGTAGTCCTACTCGGCAGGGAGCTTCATCCTGATAAAACACATTATATCTCAGGGTAGCACCTGTGGCTCTGTGGGTAGGGCTCCGGCCGCATATACCAAGGGTGGTGGGTTCAAACCCGGCTCCAGCCAAACTGCAACAAAAAAATAGCCGGGCATTGTGGCGGGCGCTTGTGGTCCCAGTTACTCGGGAGGCTGAGGCAGGAGAATCGCCTGAGCCCAGGAGTTGGAGGTTGCTGTGAGCTGTGACGCCACGGCACTCTACCAAGGGTGACAAAGTGAGACTCTGTCTCTACAAAAAAAAAAAAAAATTATACCTCCTAAAATGGAAAGTTCTGAGAGATGAGGTTAAATTATTGATGCATCATTTTTATCTCAGCAGATGCAAGACAAATCCATAATGTCACAGGGACCTTACAGCGTCACCTGTTTGATTATGAACAGCACAGTGATGACACTGGCTCTGGAAGCAGGGAGCTCTGGCTTTGACTCTTACTGTGTGACCTTGGGCAAGCCACTTAACCTCTATGAGCCTCACTTTCCTCCCCTCAGAGAAATGAGATTAATGGTCCCTTTCCTCGGGGTTGCTGGAAGAGTGAATGAACTAATGAGCTCAGGATAGAAAAAGGCTTGGGAAGCATTCAGTGTTGTGATTTGTCCCACTCAGCAGCCATCAGGTCCAGAATCTCACTGGATACAGCAGCAGTAGTGGGTTTCTAGGCCACTGTGAGCCTTCTGCCCTGCCAGACGTAATAGCTGAGACCAGGGTGGGGAAGCCCGTGTCAAATCACCAAGCTGCCAAGATCAATTAAGTGGATGCAATTGGAGCAGACGTGGTACTTCCGGAGTTTTGTGAAACACGCTCTGAATTGTAGGATCAAAAGTGCCTCCAGGATGCACAAGTTTTGCACATGTGTGAGCATTTCTGTGGATTATTTTGATCTGAATGAGGCAATTCAGAAACTGATTTTGCTTTGACGTGATCATTTCTAGGAAAGTGTAGAGGTAGGAACTCGTCCTTTATAACACATATTGATTTAATACACTTCCTCTGATAAAGCAGAAGAAATGCAGACTCTGAATTGGCATCATGCGTTCTGTCTTGGAAGCCCTTTTCTTCTGAAAGAAATATTTTTCAACTTTGAAGTCCTTAGGAATTGTGTTCTGGCACAATGTATCCACTCTGTCCCAAGGGGCCTTGAAAGGGTCATAATTTCTCTCAGATGATGATCGGTTTTGGCTTTTAAAGGCAAGGAAAATGTTTATAATTTCATTTTGAAGCTCTTTAGAAAAAGTTCCTGTGATATATGATAAAAAAAAAAAAAGTAAAACACAAGCTAAAATTTGGAAACAGTGATAGCAATTGGATACTCTGATCACCTACAGAATTTGAAGCATCATTTGCTACACTCCCTGTGTTCTAATGAATGGTACCTGGAAGTTGTTGAGTCACAGCTGAAGACTCACGACGAGGCCACGAGGCCAGGTTCAATGTGTTTTAAAGAAATCACCCTACCTCTGGCACATTTTATCTTCACCCACTTCCAAAGGCTTGGGAAACTCTTTTGGTGGGTATGTTGTGTTGTGCCAAGAACAGAATCGAGCATTCAAAGTTCATTCCTTTCCTCATGAAATGTCATCATTACCAAAACAACAAAAAAAGTGCAGGCTCCTCACATCTCCTTCAGTGCCACTCAATTTTCTGTGCATGCCAGGTGCCCTGCCATAGACCTTATAGTGGGTTTTATTCAGATCGATTCCACTTTGCTGCCTTTTTGTTTTTGCTGATAACGTTTTATAACCCTGCACAAGATAATTGATCCCAGCCACCTCTTCAACGTCCATGAAACCTGAGAACTCATCTTTAATTAAACTTCTGGGATAATGGCAGCCTGAGCATCCCAGGGCCCTCTCTTCTTCCCAGCTCCAACAGACCCCTGCAGTGGAGCTCCAGGGTCAGCCAGGCCTGGAGAGGTGGCAGGACCTTCTTCGTGCTGAGAGGGCTGGCTTAGGACTCAGTGTCCCTCTGGGCCAGGCAGTAGAGACCCACAGCAGAGAGAGCCTTGGGTAAGAGTTAAGTCTCCATGGTTCTAGGAGAGAGCTTGGCGCAGGGATCCATCAGCAGAGAGGCAAAGCCAGCAGCCTTGGGTGGTCCTGGGTAGACCTGCAGAACCCCTAGGCTGGGAGATAGAGGCACAGAGCAAGTGCTCCCTCCTGGGGCACTGGGAGGCACAGCCAGTTTGTCAGCTGGAGCTTAGCCTTGGGGGATGATTGTGGTTGCAGGAAGGCAAAGGGAAGATCAGCACCTGAGGGAATCCAGCAGCCAGGAAGAGCCTGCAATTCACTCAGGACCGCAAGAGGAGACCAACCACAACCTGCAAAACAACAGGAAGAGAAAACAAAACAAAAAGAGCACTCAAAAAAATCAAATACAAAATAAAATACTTTCCTGAGCTAGGAAAGCTGGTTTTAAATTTAAAATGAGTTGGAGGAGAGAATGGAGAACTGGGAAACCAAGTGGAAGGGTTAATACAAAACCCAAAGCAAAAACCATGAAAGCACCTAGGACAGTGGTTCTCAACCTTCCTAAGGCCACAGCCCTTTAATACAGTTCCTGTGGGTCGCGACCTATAGGTTGAGAACAGCTGACCTAGGAGGAGAGAGATCCAGGAGCCATAATATATGAAGAATGAAAATAAGAATAAAAATCTCAGAAGGAAAGAAAAGGAAAGAAATGGAGGGGAAGCAAACGTTTTTTAAATGAGAAAGAAATTTTTCCATGGGTTGAAGAACGCCTTGGATTTGCAGATTGAAAGGCTTGTTGAGTTCCAGGCAGGAATGATGGAAAAAAGACACACATCTAGGCATAGCCTGGGAAGGTTCCCGAATTCCATGATTAAAGGGAAAACTAATACAAGCTTCCCAAATGAGAAACAAATTGCATAGAAATAAGAGAATCAGATGGAAATCATACATCTCATCTGCAGTGCTAGAACCTGTCACCTCCACACACCAGTGGGAGAGAAGCACCCTGAACCAGCCCAGTGCCTTTCACCTTCTCAGGATGGAAAAAATGCAAAGTCCAGGGAATTTCCCCATATGGGGGAAAATACATGAGAAAGGAACCTGATCAGGCAATGAATGAATCAGATTGGAGGCAAGAGAGGCGAAGCAAAAGGGAGGCTGTGGTGAGTCCCACCAAACCACGTGTCTTTTAGCTCCAGATGGACAAGGGTAGATGAGATGGAGTTTGTAATGTAAGTGCTAAATAAGAATTTTCTTTTCCACAGAAGAGAGATACAGTAAGAGGTACTGCTAGCTATAATGAAAAGTGCTGAATGAGCTTAGCAAAAATGTAGACTGTTCAGGAGGAGAAAGAGGGCTAGCAAAGGTTTTTTTGGTTGTTTTTTTTTTAGAGACAGAGTCTTATTTTGTCGCCCTCGGTAGAGTGCCATGGCGTCACAGCAACCTCCAGGCTTAGGTGATTCTCTTGCCTCAGCCTCCCGAGTAACTGGGGCTACAGGCACCCACCACAACGCCTGGCTATTTTTTTCTTGTTGCAGTTTGGCTGGGGCTGGGTTTGAACCGGCCACCCTTGGGATATGGGGCCAGTGCCCTACCCACTGAGTACACATCCCACCCATGAAAGGTGTTTTAAATATCTCTTCTTGGCTGGGGGAGAAGAAATAAGAAAGAGAGCCCTTCACTGGGGGGAATTAATTGGTACCTAGTTGCCATAGAAGGTTTTTTTTATCAAAACCAAAAATGGTGCCAAGTGCAACGGCTCATGCTTATAATCCCAGCACTTTGGGAGGCCCAGGTGGAAGGATCACTTGAGGCCAAGACTTCCAAACCGGCCTGGGCAATGGCAAGATCCCATCTGTATAAAAAAGAAAAAGAAAATTATCCAGATGTTGTGATGCGTTCCTGTAGAGCCAGCCACTTGGGAGGCTAGGGCAGTAGGATGGCTTGAACCCAGGAGTCTGAGGTTACAGTGAGCTATTAGCATACCAGTGTGCTCTAGCCTGGGTGACAGAGTGAGACCCTGTCTCAAAAAAAAAAGAAAAAAGAAAGAAACCAGAAAAGGCACAGCCAACACTAGTGCAAGACAGCTTATTGGAGAGATTCCAAAATAAGAAGGGAAAAAGAAGAATGACAGGTGTCTATTGTCAGTTGCTCCATCTTTTAAAAATAATTTTTAAGGCTGGGCGTGGTGGCTCACACCTGTGATCCTAGTACTCTGGGAGGCTGAGGCGAGTGGATTGCTTGAGCTCAGGAGTTCAAGACCAGCCTGAGCAAGAGCGAGACCCCATCTCTAAAAAATAGCCAGGTGCATGACCAGTGCCTATAGTCACGGCTACTTGGGAGGTTGAGACAAGAGGATAGCTTGAGCCCAAGAGTTTGAGGTTGCTGTCAGCTATGATGTCATAGCACTCTAAGGAAGGTAAAAAAGAGACTCTCCAAAAAAAAAAAAAAATGTGTATATATATATATATATATATATATATATAAAATAACTTTTGAAACCTTTCATTATGGAAACTTCTTAACATACACAAAAGAGCAAACAACATAATAAATCTGTTCATGGCCACTAAACCCTGTACCATGTAACCTTTCAGTTTTTCTTTTCCCCAGCAATTCCTTCCTTCCTTCCTTCTTCCCTTCCTCCTTTCCCTTCCTTCCTTGACAGAATCTCACTCTGTCACCCTAGGCACCCACCACTATCCCCAGGCTAGTTTTAGAGATGGGTTCTCACTCTTGTTCAGCCTGGTCTCAAACTCATGAGCTTAAGCAATCCACTGGCCTTGGCCTCCCAGAATGCTGGGATTATAGGCGTGAGCCACTGCACCTGGCCTCTATTTCTCATTTGTACAGAGTCTCCCTGTTGCCCCAGCTGATCTCAAACTCCTGGGCTCAAGCGATCCTCCTGCCTCCGCTTCCCAAAGTGCTAGGATAAGAGGTGTGGCCCGGACTATGTTTTTAACTGATCATAGCTTCTAAAAAAGAAATCACAGCCAACCTGTCAATAAGTGGAGTAGGAAATATTTCCAAGCACAGTGATAAACTAGCCAGGCAGGTGCCAGACAGATGCCAACCAGGTAGAGAGGGCGCACGGAAATGCCAGCTTCAGTTGGGTTGTTCCCAAACATTTGTGTTTTCCTTCCTTTTTCTCTTTCCTTAGTGAACACATATGATTTTTGTCTTGTTCTTTGTATGCAAAGAGTAGAGTCATGTTTTTATAATTAATGTACCTGGTTTCAGGTAAATTTTTTTTTTTTTTGAGACAAGAGTCTCAAGCAGTCGCCCTTGGTAGAGTGCTGTGGCATCATAGCTCAGAGCAACCTCTACCTTGGGCTCAAGCGATCCTCTTGCCCCAGTTTTTCTGTTTTTAGTAGAGATAGGGTCTCGCTTTTTGCTCAGGCTGATGTCAAACTTGTGAGCTCCAGCAATCCACCTGCCTCGGCCTCCCAGAGTGCTAGGATTTCAGGCCGTCATGGTTCTGCTGATTTTATGGGCACAGCACGCTTCTGCTGTGTGACTCTGCTATCTAGTTCTGCTGATTTTAAGTTCACTTTCCATGGGAACCTGGTCACCTGGCACTGATCCACGTATGCCCACCAGGCTCCCCCAAGCCCCACCTCCCCCATCCTCCTTGACCACCTGGACATACCCTATAGGCCGAATTTTGCCCACACCCTCAAGTTGCGCTCAGCTTGCAGCCACCACAGGGCCACTTCCTCAAAACTTGCTGTCTCTGTCTTCATCTTACTGTCCCTTCATCCTCACCCCACTGATGTCTGGGCCTCCTCACCAAAAGGTCACCCATGCCTCAGCCCCCTTCCCCACCTGAGCAGTGAAGCAGCATCAGACAAATGAGGCACCCTAACAACAGTGTGTGCTGTTACCCCCATCCATCCTTCTCCAGGACCTCCGCAGGCACCTGCAACTCAATGTGGCTTCCCTCCACACTTGTGCCACCCTCTTTCCTTGTCTCATCAAAAGGGACCTCCAAGCCAGAAAATTGGAAAGATCAGGAGAAAGCATCCTAATCTCTCTGGACACGCTCTACCCCCTTCTATGCTGAGGGACGAGGTGAGAGTTCAGCTGCCAGCATGGCCTCCTCACTGGCAGTGCTGCCCTTCCCCCCACCCCTCCCTTCACCCACCCGGGCTGGGGCCCTTCAAGAGGTCAGAGACACATGGTGGGACTGGGGGAGGGGAGAGGGTGGGAGAGGGCGCAGAGGGCTCAGCTCCACCGGGGGTGGGATTGTGGCCATGTGGGCAGGAATTAGACCAGCCAGGGAGGAAGACGTCCTAATCCCTGCACAGCCCCAGGGTAGGGGAGGGAAGGGAGGGATAGCATCCCACCCGTGGGAGCCTCCTATCCACACTTTCCCAAAGCAACTGGGGCTGCTGGCCAGCGCCAGCGCCAGCATAGCCAGGAATGTGGGAGCCCCTGGCTGCAGACTCCATCTGGGGGAGGCCGTAGAGGTCACATGGTGGGTGGCAAGAGCAGGTGGGTGGGTCCTGGGCCAAAGGAGAAGGCTGGGCTGCTGTGGGGAAAGAGAGAGTCAGAAGGTCAGGCCCTGGCAGGGAGCCCTTTTGAATAGATGCCAAATATATCATCTAGACTGGGGCCCTCCGGGGTGGGGGCTCACGACTCTGACCTTAGACCTGACCTCTCTCTCCAGTCAGCTCCCTGAAGCCTGGCAACTCTGCCTCCAAAATTCTCACCCTCACTCTCCTGGATCCCAGCACCAGCCTGCCTAGTGCACCCTCCTTGTGGTTACAGAGTGGCCCATCTGAAAACCCATGCACGATCCATTCATTCAGCAAACACGGGCAGGAGATGGTCCCCACAGACTGCCCGGCTGGAGGGCAGCTCCATGCAGCAACAGACGATGGCAGTGGCATCTAGGAAGTGGTCTGGAATGGATTCAAGGGGCTGAGGACCAAGCGTCTCCATGCACCCCCTCTAGATCTCCTCCGGTTCTTAGGCTGCACACAGCTGCACCCCCTCCGAAGCCTCTCACCCTGATTGAAGCACGTGTAACCCCAGCAGGGCTGCTCTCTCTGCCCCTCTCCCCTTTCTGGCCCCTCCTGGGACTTCTCCTGAATCTCACCAATTCCGTCCCTCCCAGTCTCTGGATGCCCTCCAGCCCTTAACAGGTGCCCAGCAAACCTCCTAGCAAATTAAAGAATTAAGGCAGAGCAGGTCTGAGATAAGGACAGCGTCTGAGTGAAGGTCAGGCTCTGCCTGTCCAAGCATGAATTTTCCATGGCAACAACCTTCCTTTCCCTCCCCCTGTGAAGGTCACCCACTCCTTTGCCTGTTTTGGCCTCTGCGCCCGCCCACCACATGTCTGCCTCCTCTGTCACCAGCGGGTAATCCTGTGTGGTTTTTACTTTGGTGCCCATGAATAGAAGAGTTAGGAGAGAGCTGGCAGGGAGCCCTTCCCAGGGTCTTGCACCCCCACCCTCCATCGGTGCCTGGGCAGCTCTGCACCCCACTAGCAGCCTCTCCCCACCCTGTCCTCCCAGCCTATCCAGCGGAGAGCAGCTCCAGCACCCCACTGAATAGGTCCAGCAGTGCCATGCACTCTGGGCAGCACCCACACTCCCTGAGGCCTCCCAGCTCGAGGCTCAGCCTGGCTCTGGCTGTGGTGGGCAAAGAGAATGCAGATTCCTGCCCTGTGTAGCTCATTAAACCCTGCCCCAGTCCTGACGTCTTGTCTCCCCTCTGCCTGGTACCTTCCAGTCTCTTTCCTACTTCCAGAGCCCCTGAATTACCCACCAAGACCTATCAGCTTATTATCCTGAAGGCCTCTGGAATCCAGCCCTGTTCCCAACTCCTGGGTCCCTGTCGGCCTTATTGCTGACAGCTGCTGCAGCTGCCCCTGTGGGTGCCCCGCCTCTGGGGACCGCTCCACGCCCTGGCAACGCAGATATTTTTATGCCAGCTCTGTACACATCTCTCTCCACCTGGGGGGTCCAGACTCTTCCCTGGGGTCTCCAAAGCCCTTCTTGGCTGGCCCCTGCCAATGTCTTCTGGGGCCTGGGCAGCCTGGAGCTCTGCAGGATTCCCCAAGTGCACCAGGCTTTCTCCTGCCTCCGAGCCATGCACATGCCTCACCCATTGCCTGGGGTAGTTTCTCTCCGTAAGGTGAGCGCTAGTGTTGCCTGTTCTGTGAAACACCCTCTGACCCCTTCTCTCCAGCCTGGGCACCTAGTCACTTGGTGTTCTATGCACTCTTTCACCCTTGACCCATACGGAGTGTCAAGTTCATTGTTGCAGGTCTGTCCCCTTGTCTTGGATTGGGTTGTAGGTATAGGTGATTTACTGAGGGGGTTCTCAGGAGAAATTCGTAAGGAGAAGAAAGAGGCAGATTGAGAATGGATCCTGGCTAGAGTCTCTTTGAGGTAGGGCCTCTGCCACATAAACTACACCACTGAGCTGTCCCCCTCGACACAGGGAGGCTGCCTTTTGTGTCCCTGGATCAGTCACTGGAGGTGGGGTGGATATTCAGGCCTTCCCAGAGGAGATGGCTGTCAACCCAAGGGTGATTCACAGAAGGGACGGCTGTGAGCATTTGTGGTCATCAGGCCTGTGTGGGGGGAAGGGTTGGTGCACTGGCTAAAAAAAGGGGGTCTGGGTGAGGTATCAACAGCACCCCAAACCACCTTGGCCAGTGGGCCGTCCGACAGATTCCTGAGTGAGGACTATGTCAGGCCCATCTGAGCCCTGACACTCTCTAAACCTACAGCTGCATGTACTGCCCTGGGAAAAGTCCTGCCCACAGACTCAGGGGACACAGTTGTCACTGCAGTGACTGGAAAGGAGCCCAGACATCCAACCCCTGGGGAAAGGACTCTGCAGAACCCTGCCCCATTCACAGTGCCTGGCTATGCAGATGGGAGCTTCCTCATCTATTCCTCATAATAACCATCTTACAGATGGGAAAAGAGAGGCTCAGAAGGGTGAAATGATTCCAGGGAAGTCATGCAACTTGTGAGTGGAAGAGCTGGGATTGAAACCTGGGTCTAACCCTGCCTAGTTCCTTCCCCCAGTATATGAACCACTTAGGAGAGAGTCCAGGGTCATCTCTATCCCACAACAGGGCTCAACCAAACTCAGGGTCTCCAAGGGCTGCATCTGACATTTGTAATAGTTGGAAGGCCCTTGCGTGTATTTTGCATAAAATTTGCATAATAGTTGCATCTGGTTTGCATATGTCCACGTTGGGAACCCATGAAACACTGCACAATTTTTAAGTTGTGTCTACACCATTCTCAGCAGATGAATATCCATCCAGGCTTTTCAGAGCCCAGTTTTCATAATTTTTAGACTTTCCCAGGCCCTCACCTTGGGTCTGCACATCTACCTGGTCCAGGGTCCTGGATAAGCCAAGCTTCTGCCCAGCTAGAAAGGGCCAAGGCAAACCCCTGCCTCTGAAACTCACGTGGATTTGACAGTAACCTTTTTCGGTGGTGCAGGGATAATCAAAATGTGAATGCTGAGAAGAGAAGGAGCCTGGGAAAGCAGCCTTTCTGCACAGAACTTCCGAAGGTGGCCCTGTGTGCCAGGAGACCTAGCTGTGCACTCTCGGGGAAAGAGGGGAAGGGAGGGGTACAAGGACAAAGGACTGGTTTGGAGTCAGGAGCCTGTACTCTAGGGCTGGTGCCACCACCCGTTGGCTTCGGGGCTGTGGCCTCTGAGCAGCAGGGCACTCGTGCAATGGTCAGGGCTGGTACCAGAAACCCAGAGGTTCCCATGCTTTTTATTTCTGTCTCTTTTAAAAAGGGGAACCACATTCCTAATACTTTGTATGGCTCTCAGTGATCTCAGTAACGGGTCCTGGGTGAGCTGGAAGGAAACGTAGGACGGGCAGGGGAGGCCGAGCACCAGAGTGGTGTGTTAACTCCCCACAAGCAAGTCCACCTCTCTGGAGCTTCCTGGGTACATTCTTGCATCCTCCCTGTCCCCGGGAGCTAATGCCTCCCTCTGCCCCACTCAGCCTGCAGAGGAAAGAGGGAAGCTCCAGTCCCTATGCCTGTCCTCCCCACCGTGCCACCGATAGACTCTGAATATAAGTCTTCACCCTTCCTGAGTAGCTTCCTCATGGCACCTTCTGCTCTTCCTGAGGAGAGAGGTGCACGCCTGTTGCAGGGGCTGGTGAAAGTGGAGAGAGACAGAGTGTGTGTGTGCGTGTGTGTGAGGTAGTGGTACGGGGGTGGGGGTGGGCCGTGTGTGTTTGCATGTGGCTATGCCTGTCCCTGTAAAGAGAAACCGTGCTCCTGTCTCCATCCAGGTGTAGAAACTCCAGGCTGAGTGGGGGGACATGACTGTCTGCCTTCCTCCTCTGTGTCTGGCCTCCCTAGGTTTCCTGTCTGGCAGATGCAAAGTGGCCTCATCGTCTACAGGGGAGACCCTAGCTCTGGCTGGATCAGCCAAGACCCTGAAAATCTCCCCACGCTGATGCTTCCACCCCCACTAGAATGGGGCCCAGGTCCTGGCTCCTGAAACTGTTCCAGTGACAGAGGGAGCATGGTGTTTGATGTCAGCCACCTGGGAAGGCGGGAAGTGGGATACAGCTGTCCTTCCAGCCCTTGTTACGTGGACATTTCCAAGTTAAAACAGGGTCCAGCCTCCTCCCTGTGAGTCGTGGGCCCCACGTCTGGGAATGCAGAAGGGCGTAAGAGGAGGGGGTAAAACCCCCTGGAAAAGGCCGCAGCCTCTGGGGTTGGGGAGTTTTTTCCCAGAGCCAGCTGGGCAGGGCTGCCAGGCAGTTAGAACCCAGCCTAAGGCTGAGGAGCTAAGTGAGCTCTGATCGTTTCCCGCTTGGATGTCTCTATCTTTCTGAGAAGTGGAAAATCCGTGGTTACAGAGTCCAGAACACAGTATGAGTGCTGTGCACCCTGAGTATGTTAGGGACGCCACGCATCTTGCCCCCAGAGAAACGGCTCATAACATCTCTGTTAAGATTTGGAGCATGGAATAGCATATTCTGTGAATTTATAGGGAGGGTAAAAGGCTGTTTTAGGCATCATTCGGTTGCTGGGATCAGAAACCTAGCCAGACTAGCTCCAGTGGTGGCAGCAGACCATGGAAGCCACAGCTTGTCATCAAATGGCTACTCAGGACACTTCTCTTTGCTCCACTCTCTCTTGACTGCCCTCTTCCTTAGCTCCCCATAACTCCTGCAGAGCTGCCCTCTCACTACCCCCAAGGGCCTCTCCCTCCTGAAATTCATCCTGGAAGCTCAGGATGTGACCTTATTTGGAAGTAGGGTCTTTACAGATATAATCACTTAAGATGAAGTTATGTTGGCCCTAAATCCAATGGCTGGTGTTCTTATAAGAAAAGGAAAGGACGCCGACACATACAGAGAAAAAGGCCATATGAAGAAGCCTGTGAAGGCACGGGAGAGACAAGGCCACGTGAAAACAAGAGCAGAGGTTGGAGGGATGCAGCGATTAATAAGAATTCTTGGCCAGAACAGCAAGATTGTAAAGAATCACCAGAAGCTAGAAGAGGCCAGGGTTCCTGTCTAGAGCCATTGGAGGGAGGGTGATGGCCCTGCTAATACACCGATTTTGGATTTTAAGCCTCCAAAGTTATGGAGAATAAATTCCTCTTATTTTAAGCCACCAGCTGTTACAGCAACCCCAGGGAACTAGCGCAGCACACACCTCCAAGCTGGATTCCTTCAGCCTTGGGAGAACACACAGTCAAGCTGGCTGGTCTAGTGTCTGTCCTGTGGGACCCACCAGCCCCCATGGTTGAGAGGGCAGGGCACAGATGTGGACTCCAGAGCTGCCCTCTGCAGTGTCCTTATTATCATCACCTTCCTAAAAGGTGTTGATTCACATCTCAAGCTCAGTTTGGAGAGATGTTTTTTTTTTTTAATTTCTTGCCCCCAGTGGAGTGCTGTGGCATCACAGCTCACAGCAATCTCAAACTCTTGGACTCAAGTGATTCTCTTGCCTCAGTCTCCCAAGTAGCTGGGACTACAGGCGACTGCCACAACACCCAGCTATTTTTAGAGACAAGGCCTAGCTCTGGCTGGTTTTGAACTTGTGAGCTCAGGCGATCCACCCGCCTTGGCCTCCCAGAGTGCTGGGACTATAGGCGTGAGCCACCGCACTTGGCCGGAGAGCTGTTTCTTGGTGCAGGCCTCACAGTTGTATGTGTTTTGCGTACTTACAAGCTACAGGGGTGAAGACACAAAAGGTTGTACCCATCTGCGTGGAGGAGACAGAAGCAGGAGGAAGTGCCACTCTGTTGGATGACAGAATCGGGATTCAAAGTGTTCTTTGCAGGTTAGAAAGTTAACAAGCTAGGCTGGGCACGGTGGCACTCGCCTGTAATCCTAGCACTCTGGAAGATCAAGACAGATGGATTGCTTGAGCTCAGGAGTTGGAAACCAGCCTGAGCAAGAGTGAGAACCTGTCTCTACTAAAGAAAAAAACAAAAGAAAGAAAAACTAGCAGGGCATAGTGGCGCACACCTATAGTCCCAGCTATTCAGGAGGCTGAGGCATGAGGATCACCTGAGCCCAAGAGTTTCAGGTTGCTGTGAGCTGTGATGCCACAGCACTACCCAGGGCAACACGGTGACTCTATCTCAAACAAGAAAAGGAAAAAAAAGAAAGTTAACAAGGTGATGTTGAATGAGGAGGACTATGACTATAACTACAAAGGCCAAATCGGGTTTCAAGAGTCAGCTTCACAAGCAGACTATGGAGGAAGTCTGCCTTAACTGTGGCTCCAGGTCAGGAGGACCTAAAGGCTCCCCCTGACCAGATGCTTACAGTGACCCCGAGCAGTGGTCCAGCTGGCTAAGAGCTTTAGCTGCAGAAGAGAGCAAAGCATTCCTGGCTGCACTGGGGAGGTGATGGTGTTTGGGGCTCAGGACTGCCCATACCTGAAAGACAACGCCATCAGTCCAGGGAACCGGACAAGCACCCTACCCACCAGACTACTGGTTAGTGCACTGGTTAAGTGTTAGTGCAGTGGTTAAGACGCCAGCGGAGGAGTCAGCAGAATTATCAGAGGTCTTGGGCACCCTTAGACAATGGCAGTGCCAGAAGGCAGAGCTAGCCAACAGGGACGTCCCGGGCCTGTCCCAAGGAGGTGGCTGCAGAGGTGGTGCCCCCAAACGCATCATCTCGGCTCCAGAGCCGTGGAGTGCAGTCCCCAGGCACACTTCTAAGATCAGTGCACCCTGCGAGTGGGAGCTCCCTGGGGAGCCCCATGCCCGGGAACCGCTTCTCTGCTCGCCCTCCCCGTGCTCGCGGGCGACGGCAGTGGCTGGGTGTGTTTTGGGGGCCTCCCGGAGAGGAGCGGCCTGCGCCCCTGCTACCAGGGCTGCTCCTTTTATGACCTCTTGTTCGCAGGAGGCCCCCCAGGCGTCAGCTCCCAGCTGGGGCGGGGGGCTGGCGGCCGAGAGCGGCGCGGCTCCGAGTTTATGCTAATCCGCGCAGAGCCCGCCTCCCGCCTCCCCTCTGCGGCCCCAGGCGCGAGCAGCGCCGGCCACTCCACGGGACGCAGCCGCCGCGAAGCGCCAGGCGACCGGGCCAGCGAGCTCGGGGGGCCGTGAGCGGCGGCGGCGGCCGGACCCGGCCGGGCGGACGGCGGGGGCGGTGCTGCGGGCGGACACCGGCGGGGGCAGCACGCGGGGGCCGTGATGGGCTGCCGCCGCCTGCCCGTCTGGCTGTGCGCCGTTGCGGCGCTGCTCTCGGGGACGCAGGCCAAGGGCACCCCGTTCCTGGCGCGGCCCGCGCCGCCCGGCGCTTCTCGCTACAGTCTCTACACGACGGGATGGCGCCCGCGGCTGCGCCCGGGGTCGCACAAGTAAGCGCGGGCCGGGCGCGGGCGGGAAGAGGGAGGGAAGGGGCCGCGCCGAGCGCCGCTGCTCCCACCTGCCCGACCCGCGCGGGGGCGTCGAGGCCCGGGCCCCAGAGGCGGTGGCTTGGAGGGGGCAGCGCCCGAGGCAGAGCTCCCGCCCGGCAGGGCGCCCCGCGCTCTGGGAGACTGCGGGACTGGCGAAGGAAATTAAGCCGAGGGGGCCTGGCGCGGCGGCCGCGATCCTGGCAGTGCCCGCGGAAACCTTTCCAGCAAAGTAACATTTTCCAGCTGCGCTGTGTGCAAACTCCGGGCGCAGCGGACCAGGTGGAGGGAGAGGAGATAGGGTGGTCCGCGCTGAGCACGCGGGCTTCCCGCGCCGGCCTCCCAGCCCTCCTCTGCCCCACCAGGTAGGAGATGGAGCCTCGGCGGCCGCTTTTCCTACCGCAGGCAGCCTGGTCCCGGCAACCGGGCTGCCTGTGGGAGCCTGGTACCCCCAGGGTGGCTGGTCTGCAGAGCTAAGGGGGGTGGGGGGTGGTTCGGGGTCCTGGGCTGGTGATGTGGGACAGCTGTCACAGGGGCCGGCTCCTGCCCGGCAGCCACCTGATCTCAGCCTTTGTGGCTTGTCAGGGGTGCAGGCAGCAGCTTGCAAACTGGCTTCTGGCAGGTGGGTTAGAGGCTCTGCCTGAGGTGCTAGCTGGATTTGAATTCTAGCTGAATTACAGAGTTACTGTAGGAGAGCCCAGCCCATAACCCAAACTCAGAAGGTTTGGTCACATCAGAGCAGGCTTCCTGGAGGAGATGATATAAGAACTGGTCTGATTGGGTGGCGCCTGTGGCTCATCAAGTAGGGCCCATATACCGAAGGTGGCGGGTTCAAACCCGGCTTCGGCCAAAGTGCAAAAACAGAAAAATAGCCGGGCGTTGGGGCGGGCGCCTGTACTCCCAGCTACTCGGGAGGCTGAGGCAAAAGAATCGCCTAAGCCCAGGAGTTGGAGGTTGCTGTGAGCTGTGTGACGCCACCGCACTCTACTGAGGGCGATAAAGTGAGACTCTGTCTCTACATAAAAAAAAAAAAAAGAACTGGTCTGACACTGAGAAAAGGGGCAAAAGCAGGGGCTGAAAACCTGCAGGGGGGGATGCATTTCCCCAGGAGTCAGAGGAGGAAGGATGAGAAGCATGCTCTCAAAGAAGGTGGGATCTCAGAAGCCTCCAGTGCCACGTTAAGGCATTTGGAACCAGTGAAGGATGGGAGATGTGGCCAGATGCTTGGGAGGAAGCCAGGAGGTCTCTTCCTTGAGCATGAAGGGCAGCGTCGGCAGCCTGCTGGTTAAGTAGAGTGCTGGGCCCACTGGCTACCCATCAGTGGTGGGGCTGGACCCCAGACCAAGGGCCCTGACTACCAAGGACATGGGTGGTTCCCTGCTGTGGCCCACAGATGGGAGAGAGAGGAAAGATAGTGTCAGTGGGCCTGGCCCTGGCCAGATATGCCAGGGACAGGACACCATTTTCCCCACAGGGCCCTCTGTGCCTACGTGGTGCACAGGAATGTGACCTGCGTCTTACAGGAGGGAGCGGAGAGCTATGTGAAGGCGGAGTACCGGCAGTGTGGATGGGGGCCCAAGTGCCCTGGGACAGTCACGTGAGTGCACTCCCCTCCCATCCACTTGGGCTTCCTGGACACGAGCCCCAGGCCTGTCTTCAGCAGAGAGTAGCACAAGGAGCTATATCTCCTTGGACTCCAAAAACTCATCTGAGCCCCCACATAGGCCAGAGTGGACCAGGGCCCCCAAAAGAGGGGACCAGGTAGGACCCCAAGGATTTGAACTTGTAGCTGAACATCTCCTCTGGAAATGGGAGGCGGGCTTGGGTAGGAGCCCAGGAATCACAGACGGACAAGGGGAGGGTTCCCAAGGGAGAAACAGCACAGGTGAGGAGGAAGTGACTGAACTGAGGCAGAGGTAGGGGAGAGGGTCACCTAGAGTGATGGGTGATGCCAGAGGGGGGTTTGGCACAGACCTGAGGAGGGCCATGAGGAGGGGGCCAAAGGTAAAGTGGGTAGGAGCCAGAGCACCAGGGCTTAGGCCAGCCAGACAGGGCTGCACAGGAGCGCCTGTGCTCAGAACAGCTCCCACAAGTGTGCCTGGACACAAGTCTGGCTGGTCCAATGTGTCAGTGGGTAAACAGGCACGTGGAGAGGCAGTGGCCCAGGTGAGTCCTGCCTGTACTCTGGGCCTTCCCTTCCCTGCTCAAAATCGGAGGCGCCCTTCCACCAGCTTCTGTGAGACCCTGAGAGAGGAGTCGGAATTAAAGGGGAGCTGATGGGAGCTGAGAGTAGCCCTGGGGCAGTGAGAGGGGCTCAGTCCCAGCTCCGGGGCAGCACTGCAGTGAGGCACCATAGAAGCCCGAGTGGGATTTCTCATGGCAGCGCAAAACAAGGGGTAGGGGGTCCAGGTGGTCTTGAGAGTGTTGGGGCAAAATCCTTGCTCCTCTCCAAGCTAACAGAATGGGGTAGAATTTCGAACTTCATCCTTCCCTGACATGGCTCTGAGCCCCAGGAAGGCTGCCCACACCACCACTACCCTTGTCACCTTTAGCACAGAATAAGGAAAACCCGTGGGTGGCATGAAGCTGGGGAAACAGCCAGATCTTATGCAAGTGTCTGACAGTGGCTCAGAATGCCAGCTCAAGGCAGGAGCTGCAGCCTACAGGTGTGGGACCCAGCCCTCTTGTCCCCCACCCCGGCCCAGATACCGCACGGTGCTCAGACCCAAATACAAGGTCGGATACAAGACAGTGACAGACCTCGCCTGGCGTTGCTGCCCTGGCCTCACTGGGGAACGGTGCCCTGAGCACCTCACGGACCAAGAGGCTGCCCCACCCCAGCTGGAGCCAGAGCCCCAGATTCCCTCGGGGCAGCTGGGCCCAGGCTCCAGGCCCCCTCCTTACAGCAGAGCGGCCCCCAGCCCTCACGGTGAGTCTGCCCATGGAGACCCTCCAAGATGATCAGATTTATTGGGCTCAGAGATGGGGACAGGGAGGGGACTGACCCAGGCTAGCTGAGCTCTGGCAGGGACAGGGAGGGTGCCTCTCACATTGGACATGACATAGAGACCCCAGCCCCCACCACCCACCCCACCACCAATCTGAGGAGCTATACCCAGCAAGAAGGTAACCTTAGAACAGAGAATCTCTTGGGTGGCCTGGCGACAGGACAAGCTGAGAGGGATAGGCCAGTGATGCCCCTCTGTTCTCTTCTCTCCCTCAGGAAGGAAAGGCCCAGGGCTAATTGGCAAGCGGCTGGAACGCCTGGAGGGTGATGTGCAGCGCCTGGCACAAATATATGGTACCCTCAGTGGCATTGTGGCCAGCCAAGAGGAACCCAACAGGATGACTGGTGGTTCCAGGGCTCCTGCTGCCCCTGTGGGCTTTGGGGTCATCCCCGAGAGGCTTGTGGATCCAGGAGAGAGGGCCAGAGGGCCACCCACCCCTCCCCTGGCTGAGATCCTGAGCAAGGTGGCCGAGGTGAGCAACACACTGCAAACCAAGGTGCAGCTTCTGGATGAGGTGCATGGGCTGGCGCTGGGCCACGAGGCCCACCTGCAGCGCCTGCGGGAGGCCCCGCCGTCCCCACTCACCTCCCTGGCGCTCCTGGAGGAGTATGTGGACCAACGTCTGCACCGCCTCGGGGGGAGCCTGCTAGACGGCTTTGAGCAGAAGCTGCAAGGCGTCCAGAGTGCATGTGACCTGCGGGTGCAGGAGGTTCAGCGGCAGTGTGAGGAGGGCCAAGCGGCCAGTCAGAGGCTGCATCAGAGCCTCAATGGCCGGGAGCTGGCCCTGCGCCGGGAGCTCTCCCAGCTGGGTAGCCGGCTGCAGGGCCTAAGCACAGCAGGTGCGGGTAGCTGCTGCAGCCAGCTGGCCTTGATCAGTGCCCGTGTGGACAGCCTTGAGAGAACCTTGCAGTCAATCACCCAGACCCAAAGAGTCCCTGGTGGCCCTGCTGGGGATGAGCTCACGCACCTCTCAGCTGCCATGCTCGAGGGAGGTGTGGATGGGCTACTTGAGGGCCTGGAGGTGCTCAATGGGACAGAGAGTGGAGTGAGGGGCTGCTGCCTGAGGATGGAGATGGGGGGGTGGGGGGTGGGTGGCTTCAGGACCATGCTGGAGGAGCGCGTACAGAACCTGGAGGAGCGCCTGGCAACACTGGCTGGGGAGCTAGGCCATGACAACACTCCACCAGGCAGGTCAGCACGGCCCCTTGTGCAGATGGCTGAGTTGGCTGTGCTAGAACAAAGGCTGGTCTCATTGGAGACCTCATGCATCCCCAGCACCACCTCGGCCGTCCTGGACAACCTCATGGCAGAGGTGAAGGCCTGGCGGAGCCGGAGTGAGGCCCTTCTACGCCAGGTGGCCAGCCATGCATCTCTGCTCCGGCAGCTCAACGGGACCGTGGCCGAGGTCCAGGGGCAACTGGCAGAAGGGACAGGCAGCTCACTCCAAGGAGAGATCACTCTGCTTAAGGTCAACCTGAACTCTGTGAGCAAGTCACTCACAGGCCTCAGTGATTCTGTCAGCCAGTACTCTGATGCCTTTTCGGCCGCCAACACATCCCTAGACGAGCGAGAACGCAAGGTAGAAGCTGAAGTCCATGCCATCCAAGAGGAGGTCAGCAGTCACGGCTCCAGGCTCCAGGCTGGCCATAGGCAGGTCCTGAACCTGCGGGGCGAGCTGGAGCAACTCAAGGCTGGTGTGGCCAAGGTGGCTGGAGGACTGAGCCGCTGCCAGGACACAGCCCGGGAACTCCAACACGCAGTGGGCCACTTTGACCAGCGGGTGGCACAAGTGGAGGGCACCTGCAGGGGGCTGGGCGTGCTGGCTGCAGGCCTGGACAGCTTGCCCAGGGAGGGCCTGTGGGGCCATGTGGACCAGCTGAATCGCACGCTGGCCCAGCACACACAGGACATTGCCCGCCTCCGAGATGACCTGCTAGACTGCCGGGCCCAGCTGGCTGAGCAAGCACGACCAGGCCAAGCCGACTAGGGAGGCTGGAGGGGATGTAACCCCCAGATCCCACCAACCCAGGGAACATCACCCCAGAGCACAGTCTTACCCAGTAGTGCCTCCCTGCTGCCCCTGGACAGCCCAGATGCCACTTCCATGGTCATCAAAGGAATGGGCTTGGCCCACCTCCACATGGCTGTCCCAGCCACCAAAATCCATGCTGAGTGCTGCATAAACTGAACAATTCAGGATAACAGTCAAGGCAGGGATGTCATGCCTGAAGGCCAGGGTGGACTTAGGAGCCCTCACATTCTGCTGTCTGCAAACTAGAGTCAGCAACTGTGCAAAGACCTCCAGGTCCATTCTCAGACAGTAGCCCAGCCATACTGCCCTCTGTCCACAAGCAATAGTCGCCAGCCCTTGCAGGCTTCTCTCCCCAGCCACCTGGGCTAGGGTTCTGTGGGAGGGTGATGCCCAACAGAGCTGCCCTCATACCTGGCCGCTTCCCAGATGCTGTTTCTAAACTAAGGACCAGAGGCTACCAGATGTTTCCAGCTCCCCCACACATCCTTCAGGACAGAACAGAAGCACAAGGACTCATTCAAAGAGTTCTCTTTATTCCTTTTGATCCTCCCCCAAGGTGAGGGCTTAGTCAGCTATAGAATCCCAGAGGAAGGAACTGGATCCAGGTCATAACTATCCTTTGCCTTCCCCCAAAGATGTTTCCAGGGCCCTCGGGTGCCTACGTAGCCTTTTTCCTCTGAATCAGGGCCTCTCTCCAGAGAATGCCCCTAGTGTACATCAGGGCCTGACCTTGAGAAGGAGCCCAGAGCTGGAGGGAAAGGGGTCCAGACCTTGCTCTTAACATCCTTGCACAACCCCCACCCTGGCAGGATATTCACAAAAGGTAAGAAATTCAGGTATGAAATCATCAAGGGAAAACTTGAAAACGTGAAGTGTTCCTTAGGCCTATGCAGTCCCAGAGACTCTGATGCCTAACTCTGCTGGGGCCCCTAGCCTCAGTTTCTCCCCCAGCAGCACAGGCCCTGCTGTGCTGGTCTGTAGGTTTCTGGACATTGGGCATTCTGTCCTCCATTTTGGTGCTGCTTTGGATTAAAGCTTTCACCCAATCTAAAGGAACTTTTTTCAGCAAAGGTAAAGGGAGGGAAGGCTGCAGAGGCCTCAGCCTGCTCCCCACAGCCACTTAGGCAAGAGCTCATGCAGCAGCTGTGGGCACCGAGGGGACCAGCAGAGGCTGGGGAAGGCTGGGTTGGGAGCCCAGTTGTTGGGGGTGAAGCCAACCAGAGCCACGCTCCCCTGTAAGGACAAGGCCTGGGGGCGTCTAGGTGTGTGAATGTGTGTTATGTGGTAAGATGCCAGGGCACCAGCCAGCAGAGATGTTTGGCCCTCAGCAGTGGGGCAAGGGAACACCATGTCCTTTCTAGACGCTACTCAGCTACAACCTCAGTGCTGCCACCAACACTACCCTGTGCATGGAGGCCTCACACGTCAGTCAGGCTGCCCTCCCCCCTCTGTCCTATCAGAAGGTGAGGCAAGGTCCCAGGTGGGCAGGGGCAGATATCAAGGACATGGAGAGCCCGTAAGGGCCCAGGTGACAAACATGTCATCCCTCAAGGCCGAGGCCACAATAAGGCCCTGGAGCAGCTGCAGCTCAGCTGGCAGACGAGGAGGGAAGGTTTGTGGCTACCCACCAACCTGCCACCCCTTCTTTTCCTTCAGTGGGTTGTCCCTGTGGCACTTCCAACTCGCTGTGTCTCAGGACACCTGGTCAGTCCTGGGCCAGGCCAAGGAGGAGCGAGCAGCGGGGAAGGTTCAAGCCAGGGTGTCGAGGTCCACAGGGGGCAGTGGCTCCCGCCAGTAGCAGAAGTTGCTGTATTCAGGGTTGGCCAGGTCTGTGCTGGGGCCACGGGCAGTAGGTGGGAAGAGGAGCTCGACCACCTCACTGAGCCGCTCATACCTATGGGCAGAACAGGTCTGGCATTTAGCCTGAGGGGCCACCAGATGCCATAACAGCCTCTGCCAGGTCAAGTGGAAGATCTACCTCCTATCTGGGAGCCCTGGGCGGGGGACAGACTCAGGTGGGGAGGTGAAATTGGGGCTCAGGAGGACAGACTTACAGGTGGGGAGGTGAAATTAGGCCTCAGGAGGACAGACTCAGGTAGGGAGGTGAAATTGGGGCTCAGGGAGAGGATAACACATGGGCCATGGCAGGGTGTGGCCTCACGTGGATTTGTGGTTCTTCAAGAGCTCCTGGATGAGCTCCCCGCGGGGGTTGACGGTGAAGATGCGGGACTCAGGGAGGCCCACCTGCCGGTAGGCAAAGACATCCTGCAGGAGATGGGGAGTGGGTGGAACAGAGGTCACGGGGGCCAGCTGGCAGCTGGGGAGGAGCGACTCGGCCCCTGGGCAGGACACACTCACGTTGGGCCTGTTCCCAAAGGCAGCATGGAAGGGCTGCACCTGGGGCCGGAACAACTGCTGGATGTCACTCAGACAGGCGATCTTGAACACCTCTGGCTTCTTCTCAATCACCTCTCTGGGGCACCCAGGGCCAGAGTGGAATAGAAACCAGAGGGGATGGCAGGCTTAGGGGACACAGGTCTGAGCCAGTCCCCAGCTGCTGGGCCCCCCTCCCCCAGGGGCCCCGGGCTTGTTACCTGTGGAGGGCGGAGAAGAGGCTGCTGGGAGACAGCAGGATGGGGCCCTTAGGGAGGCCACAGCCCCGCTCGCTCACCCATTGCAGGTACCCCTTGGTGAGGTCAGCCATGCCGATGGCCCGGGCTGAGCAATACAGGAACTTGTACCCATTCCTAGGGACAGGGTGGCACAGAAACTTCAGAGACCAGCCATCCTCCATCAGCCCCAGTTTTGGCCTGCCCAGCCCAACTCTGGGGCTCTGGTCTTCAAGCTTTTGCAGGGAGAGGGCTTAGGAAAATGGCTAGGCCAGGCCAAGGAGAGGTGGCTTTAGCAGCTGTCCCAGCTAGAAGGAGCATGACAGAGTCTCGGGCCTACAAGGACCAGAAGGAGCAGAGCCTCCCCTCTAGCCCGAGGCCCGCAGAACTGAGGGCAGGTAGGGAGGTCTCAGCACTGCAGGTATCTGCCCAGGTTGCTGCTTCTGTGGGTCCTACCGGTCCTAAGATGTCTCATCACTCTCTCTCTCTAGTAGGGAGTGCTGCCTCAGCCCCAGCCCAGGCACTCACAGGTGGATTTTGTGGTAGAGACTGGTGATGCCCTGGTGTGTCCAGTCTTTCCCCAGCTGGGGCAGAATATGGCCCAGAGCATCTGACCTAGAGCCAGAGAAAAACGGTCACTCTGAGGCAGCCCCACATGACCCAGCCTCACGTGGCCCATGGGGAAGTGCAGGCCTGTCTCACTGTTCCCCCCAACTCCCCTAGCATGGAGGGAGACAAGTCCCAGGCCTGCCTGCCCTTGCCGTGACCAGCTGGGCCTCACTTGGTGATGGTGCCATCAATGTCGGAGATGACCACCTTATCGTCCCATTTCCACAGGTAGATGGTGGCCTTGCAGCGACAGGTGCCCTGGTACTGGGTGGTCACACTGAAGACCACATCGTTGGCTCCTTCTTGCAGGTTCAGGCGCCTCTGGGGCCAGGCAAAGGGGGTCGTTGTAATCCATGGTGGCCAGGTGTTGCCCACCCCCCACTCACACGGTGGCTGGCGTGTGAGGAAGTGAGCCTCCTGACCCTGGAAGCATTCACAAGAGGCCAACAGGGAGGCTGCCGGGGGCTGGATTCTAGCCTTTTGTGAACAGGTGGTCCGGGATGCCTTTCTCCCCCAGGCCCTGAGGTACTGTGGGACAGGATTGGCACACACTTACGATCTGATCGGAGGACAGGCGGAGGGACTTCTTGTAGGTAGGAGTGTAGACTGGAGTTGAAGGTGGCGGGGAGGGGACCTCAAGGATCACAGGGCTGTCTGGAGTGTCATCATCACTGCTTAGGACGTCAATCTTCTCCCTGCGAACAATGCTGGCTCTCAGGCTGCTGTCCCCAGCCCAAGGTCCTTCACTCCCCGTGAGTGTTCACCTCCACCCAGGCCACAAGGACCCTGTCCTTGTCATTCGAGAGGCTACCCAGGGTATCAGCGACCCCTCCCTCTATGTGCCACCCACATGGGTGGTGGCAGGCAGGGGTGCTGAGTAGCAGTCTCCAGCCAGTTGGTCACAGCAGAAGGGGTGGAGTCCCAGGGCTGCCAGCCTTGGGGAAGTCTATGGGAAACACCTAAAGCCCATCTCAGGCCTGACTCCCAGCCCCGTGTGCTCTGGCCTCTATCAGCACATCCCTGGTCACCCTCCATCCAACCTTGGGCATCTGGGGTACTTCACAAGTGAAAAAAAGTTAAGTCATCCGCTTCTTTTTGTGAGAGAGTTCCCCTTCCCTGTTAATAGGTAGGTAGCCCCTATCTGGGCCAGGAGTCTGAGCACCTGGTCCAGCCTGACCGTTTCCTGGCTGTGAGACATTGTAGGTGTCAGTTCTCCTTCTGTGAAATGGGTGCATTTCTCAGGGAAAAGAAGGGATGTGGGTAGAAGTGTTTGGGGAGTGACCAGGAACCATGGCTGGCCATTGGCTGCACCCCAGGAGCCAGGCAGCTTTGCTAGCCAGGGGGTCTCACTCACCCCTGCTCCTCCGCGACTGTGGTTTTCTCCTTCTGGGTGCTGTACTGTGGAAAGAACAGCCACCCAGTGAACCCCGCTCCCACCCTGTGCCGGCCTCTGCCCCACCACCATGACCTCCTACCTCCTCAGCCGGGAAGTCTCTCCGCCGCCAGGAAAACCACCACCTCCCGCCCTTCCGAGGCATCTTCTCCTTTTCCAGCTTGACCACGGTGCTCTGTGAGCAGGTGGAGACCAGGGCATTTTTCATGCACCATACAAACCTCTTACCTTCCATTGCCCTTGGGGCCCCCATGACTCCCAAGTCTAGGCAGACCCAAGAGCAAGGTGCTGTCAGCATCTGGAGGCCGAGGAAGCATACTCACCTGGGAGTCTACAAGGTGACTTGGGCAGCTATGCACAAGAGACCAAGGGCCATTCCTGTCCCTCAGCCCCCGGCCCCAGCCCACCCCAGCCCTGATCCCTAGCTTCAGCCCAGCTTCAGCCTGGCTTCCAAATCTTGTGGGTCAGTCCCTTACTAGAATAGCTGAAGATAGTGCTTTAGGAGTTTCTCTAGATCCAGTGCTCCCTGCATGATGCTACCAAGTGGCAGCAGGAAGATGTCTGTAGCTGGGACTCACATCCCAGCTACAGACGTCTGAGACTGGTTTACTTGTTTACCTCTGAGCCTGGCACGGGCAACCTCCTACGTCAGTGATCCTATCCCATGGACAGCTTCCCTCTCCATATGTCACCATCACTGTCTGGCTGGAGTGACATGGCCTTGGGAAGAATGCTGATTTGATCTGTGCTAGGTGACCCCAGGGAGAGCCCAGCCAAGGCCCATCTGGGACACACCAGCATCCTACAGGCACAGAATATAGAACCCAAGTCGAGGGCCCTGGGCCCAGGGTGGCTACTGCAGGGGCCCATGTAAGCTGGGAACAGTCTGGTGGGGGAAGGGGTCTCAAGTGGTGGGTCTTTCTGAGGAGAGCTAAGCTGGGGGGGGTGACCCAGTGGTTTCTAGCCATTACCTTAGGCAGGTTTTTCTGGAAGGCTTGCAGGCAGAGGACCATGGGAGCAGCCACAGCCCAGTTATAATGCCTGGAAAGACAGAAGGAGGCACTGGGGCTGCAGCAGCTGCAGGGTTGTGAAGCATGGGCTGTCCCTCAGGCCAGCAGCCCCAGCCCTGGGACTTACTTCCCATTGATTTTCACCACTAGGTTTGGGTCCTCCAGGAGACTGGGGTTTTTTGTGAAGTCCTGGTAGGAGACGATGTGCTGGTTGAACTTCTCTAGGTGCAGAGATAGAGAGTGAGGGGTGAGGCTGGCATAGCCTGAGACCTGCTGCTCCCTGGGGACACTACACTCTGCCATGCACCTCCTGCTGGCCTAGCATGTGCCTTGCTACCTGTGGTTTTACATCTGTTTCCACCCTGAGATTCACAGGATGAGTCACAACTTGGTGTCAAGCACTTGCTTCATGTGGATTTGGGAATGCCCAGCCCTTTCTGCTGGCTTCATAGGGCAGGGAAGTACAGGGACAAGCCTCACACATTCACAGCCTCACCCTCAGGGGCCTGCCTTGCCCTCTGTATCCCTTGGACTCAGCACCAATGTTCAGAAGGGCTTGGGCCATGGTCCAACATACCCAGGGAGATGTCCCGGCTGTCAGCCAGTCCACCACAGAGGGACAGTGATGTGTCCACTGGGTCTGGAATGGGTTCTGGCATGTGCTCGGGGTTGGGGTCCCCCAGAGGCTTCTGGGTGCTGGGTTCACTCCATCTTCTGACTCCCAGCCCACGGTCACTGGGGACAAAGGGGCCAACAGTGACATGAACACAAGGAGGATGGGAGGTGGGTCCACCCTTCTCCTAGGCCCTTGAGAATGGCCCCAACCCAAGACACTGTGGCACCCAGAACCCAGGCACCTCAGGGGGAAATAAAGTGCAGCATTCTCAGAGTCCAGGGAGGGTAAGTCGTCCAGATAGATGTCACTGGGGCCCAGGTGCTGGCTTCTCTTCAGGGAGCCTGAGGGGAGGAGGGGACACCTATAGACAGACCCAACACATGCTGCGTAGTGTGAGCAGCGGATGGTGCCTGCCTCTGAACACCCTGAGACAGAGCTGTCCAGTAGAACTTTGGACAGTAGAACTGTCCTACATCTAGTCACAAGTGGCTGTGAGCGCACGTAAAATGTGGTTGATGTGATGCAGAAACAGAATTTTATGTTTTGTTTAATTTCAATTAATTTAATTTTAAGTGGCTAAATACAGCCATTTAAATTTTAAGTTTGTAACAGGGCAGGGCCCAGAGCTTTCCCGTCACTCTCAGGTAAGCCTGTGAGTGAGAACACTCGAACTCTGCTTGTTTACCCGGGTTCCCATCCCGACCCCTTCCCCCTCCTCATTCAAGACATACACCAATGTCCCCTCCCCTGAACCTAGAGTGCCTGCACATGCTGTCCCTCTGCCTAGACTCCTTCCCTGCTCCTTATGTGACTGGGTCACTATTGTCCATGTCTCAGAAAACTTTCCTGACCATGTGACTTATTTTTGAGACAGAGTCTCACTATGTCACTCTTGGTATAGTGCTGTGGCATCACAGCTCACAGCCACCTCCAACTCTTGGGCTTAAGCAATTCTTTTGCCTCAGCCTCCTAAGTAGCTGGAACTATAGGCGCCCACCACAATGCCCAGCTATTTTTTGTTGCAGTCATTGTTCAGCTGGCCTGGGCTGGGTTCGAACCCGCCAGCCTCGGTGTATGTGGCTGGCGCTGTAACTTCTGTGCTACGGGCACCGAGCCACCTGACCATGTGATTTAAACAGCCCCCGTCCCAACCCAAGACCCTGTGCTTGTCCCTCCCATTCATGCAAGTGTCATCTGTCTCCCTCCCAGGCTGTGAGCCCCATGAGGGCTGGTGCCAAGCACAGTGGCTAGCAAGCAGTAGGTACCCTAAACAAGGCTGAAGTCCCAGAGCCCAGCACGGGATAAGGTGAGGTGAGGGAAGCAGTAGGAGAGGCCCAGCTGTCACTCACCTCTGCCCCTAGGAGTTCCCTCTGGCTGCCCAGTGGAACCTGGACCCTCCAGAGTGACCCAGCTCCACGATTTAGAAGCAGGAAGGAGGCCTGCATCCCTGGAACTCTGAGTCTTGGTTTCCTGAAGCTCTGGGGTGTGGAGAGGGGGACCGACCAGAGCAGGATCCTCTGTGTCAGACTGAAGCAGGTGGGCAGCACCAGCGCCGGTTACCAGGGTTGTGGGACCTGAAGGGTCCATGCCAGCCACAGAAGCAGAGGGCGTGCTGGGTCCTCCCCGAGGGGGAGAGGCAGCCCCCATGCTGCCTTCAAGGACCATCAAGGACTCCGGCTGCTCAGCTTTGGCCACCTTCAGTCAAACAGATGGGGGAGGATGTGGGCAATGAGGTCCTGCCTTCCACACCCACAGAGCTTTGGAGGAGGCACCCCAAGTCCCAGCCAGTCCAATCCTGACCTCCAGGGGCCATGGAGCTCCCTGAAAGCCAGGAATTGGAATTGAAGTTGACACCGAGGAACTCACCTTAGGCAGACTCCCCCAGACCCACTGCATGTGGGACTCTGCTTTCAGGGCACTGGGCTCCGGGGTCCGCAGCTCCAGCTCTGAGTCGCTCTTAGGGGATGCTAGCTCACTCCCTGAGAGGCTGCAGGAGACAATACTCAGAGGTCCTAAGTCAGCCTGCTACCTCCTGCCACCCTCCCCAGTTGGGGAGAATAATATTAGCAACCCATATTTACGCCTGTACTGAATACAGAACATATAAAGAATGGGAAAAGATATGAAGAATACATAAAGAACTCCTACAAATCAACAATGAGAAGGCAAGAAGACATTCTAGTTTTAAAAAGAAAAAGAAGGGTGAGGTTGTAGCTGCTTAATAGACACAGTGTTTCCCTGTGGTGAGATGGAATGTTCTAGAACTAGACAGTAGTCCTGGCTGCTCCACATCATAAATGTACTTAATTGTACAATTAAATGCCACTGAATTGTACACTCTGAAATGGCTAACCTGGTAAATTTATTTTCTATGTATTTTGCCACAATAGAAATTAAACAGGCAAAATACTTGAACACTTCACAAAGGAGAAATACAGATGCTGAGTCAACATGTTAGTTGTGTTTTGTGTCATTAGACATCAGAAAAATGTAAATTTAAACCACTCTGAGACTTTTTTTTTTTTTTTGAGACAGAGCCTCAAGCTGTCACCCTGGATAGAGTGCTGTGAGATCACAGCTCATAGCAACCTCCAATTCCTGACCTTAAGTGAGTCTCTTGCCTCCGCCTCCCAAGTAGCTGGGACTACAGGTGCCCGCCACAACGCCAGGCCATTTTTTGGTTGCAGTCGTCATTGTTGTTTGGCGGGCCCGAGCTGGATTCAAACCCGCCAGCTCAGGAGTACGTGGCTGGTGTCTTTAGCCCATTGAGCCACAGGAGCCGAGCCCACCACTCTGAGACTTTGATCTGGGCCTGCAGGCCACCTGGACTCTCACCTGGCCTGGGGGCCCCAGTCACCATCTGAGTAGGGGTAGATGTCTTTGGGCTGTGGTGAGGACTCGCCTTCTAACTGGACGCTGTTGAGGGACCACAGGGAAATGGTCAGTTCACAGGCTAGAACGCCCAGGAAGGACACAGGAGCCTAGACATCAGAGGGCTGGGGAAGTGAAACAGTGAAAGCCCAGAGACGTCAAGGCCCTTGCCCAAAGTCACAAAGCATCAGCAGAGGAAACAGTGCGTGGGCCCCAGGTTGGTGTCCCCACACACCCTGGGGGCTCTGGCCTTGGTTTCTCTAGCAGCGACAGCTCACTCTCGGTGCTTGGCTCCAGTTCCTCCGAACTAGAATCGGTTGCCAACGTCTCCTCCTTCCGCCTGGGTTTCCTCCTGCGACGCCTCTTCCTCCGCCCCATGGAGGCCATGCCCGAGGTGACAAGGCCCTCAGGCTTGGCTGTGTCCTGATGGGAGTCCGAGGGGAAGTCTGACAGGCCCCCCCACGGGATGGGTGAGGTGCACAGGCGGGGAGGCACGTGTTCCTGCAGAGCAGACCAGGCGCCTAGAGTGAGGTCGTTTGGGGTCAGGGAAGCAGGTGTGGAGGCTGGACAGAGGTGACAGCAGCATGGTCCCTGCAGCCACTGCTGGGCCCAGACCTCCTTAATAGAGACAAAGCAGCCCCTATCTCAGGGAACAACCCAGCACCCCTCAAGCCAGACAGAAACCTTGGCATCACCCTCTCATCTCCTCTAAGACTCAGCCACACGTCACCTCCTCCAGAAGATGCCCTTGACTACCCTTCACCCAAGCTCCCACCTCCACTCCAATGGCTCTCGAGTTCATCACCACTTATTTACGTGTCTGTCTCCCAGAAAGGTCTGGAACTTTCTTTGAAGGCAGGGTTACTCCTTGTCTAAGGCTGCTGCAGTGTCTGGCATATGGTGGGGGCTCAGTTAAAGTTTGCCAAGTTCAGATACTTGCAGCTCCACTGTTAGCATGCGCTGGGCCCTGCCTCTCCTCTGCAAACACCCCTGTTTTCATCCCCCCTTCATGCTCTGGGTTCCAGCTGCTCAAGCCGGCACCAGACCCCAGGCGAGCCAGACTTCACGGTGCCCAGCCCTTCCTCAGTGTCCTCCTCTCCACACTGCTCTGCCTGGGAAGGGCTCCTTTTCATCCCACAGGGGCCCAGCTCAGGGGGGGGTCCCCTCTGAGAAGCCCTCCCCCAGCTTCCTGGGGAGTCAGCCTGCACCTGGGCTCCTTCCTCACAAGTGCCAGAGGCCAGCCCCAATTCACTCCTGGATTAGACCTCTGTTGATGAGGTATTCCCAAGGGTAGGGACAGGGACCAACCCCAAGGCCCCGCCCAGAAGAGGAACCAGGGAAGAGGCGGGGCAGGAGATGCAGGGGAGGTGACACTCACCTCATTGCTGTCCAGCTCCTGAACGAAGAAGGCCTCCCCACTGTCCCCCAGCTTCATGTACAAGTCCACGGGTTCCCCATTGATCTCGATGTCCACCTGCAATGGGGACTGGTGGGGCAAGGGTCCCCCTTGCTGCCTGAGCACTGCCCTTGCTGCAGCACCCCCTCCCCAGGCTTCGGTCTCTGCCCCATCTCCCTTTCCTCTGAGAGGCCTTCAGCGGGTTCCCCACACTGTCATCCTCTCCCATTGCCTCGTTTTCAGCCGTGCTGCACTTGTCACTGTCTTGATCTCATTTGTCACTTGGTTTCTGTGTTCCTCTCCCCCACACCCCACAAGAACAGAACACTTGTCAGTGTTGAGACCCCAGCCCCCAGGCTGTTGAACAATGATGAGAACTGCCATTTACTGGGCGGTTCATAGACTGTTTTTATCTCATTTGACCTTCACAGTAGCTGCCATCATCATTATCCCCACTTTATAGATGAGGAAACTGAGGCTTAAGCAATTTGCTAGTAAGTGGCCTCACAGCAAAGTCTCTGAACCCAAAAAGTCTGAGCCTGCAACCCACACTCTTAACCTTTCCGGATTCTGGAAAGTTTAGTTGCCTCAGCCTGAAAGGAGCCACCAAATCTGGGTTCATACACCAGACCTCAGTGCTAAAAAATCTCTGTCATGTTCCCTGGAGTCCAGTGAGGATGGTGTGGACCTACCAAGGGAGGGAATCTAAGCTTTGGGTGGCACCACTTATCTGGCCCTGGACAGCATTACCAGGTCCTGTTTACTTCTCCTGTCACCATCACTGGCCGATGAGATCACGTCCATTGGTTTGGGTGATGTGACTGGGCTCAGAGACAGGCCGTGATTTACCAGGAACACACAGGTAAGGTTCCAGCAAGCTGGAGCCAGGTCTGCCCCACTGGGCTGCTTTCATGAGAAACTAGAATCCCTCCCAAACCAAAATCCCTATACCAGCCCCCAACCCTTCAAAAAAAAAATACGAATGAAAGGAAGCCTGTCCAGAGGACAGATCCCTCTCCTGGGACTGCAGCAGCTGCCCTGGTTTAGAAGGTTCACTCTGCAGTGGCCACCTTGCCTGGCCGAGACACTCACCACCTTCTCCCGAGACCGCAGGACACCCAGCTTGCCAAAACGCACGTGGAAAGGCGAGCACTGGAATGAGCCGTCAGCCTGCTTCACCACCAGCACGTCGATGCCGCCGCTCAGCGTGGCCGGGTTCAGGCCCCTGTACAGATCCTTCACCGTCCCAAATACCGTCTCGGCTAGTTGTCCCACATAGTTCATGGCTGGTGCTGGTGGAGGGAGGCAGTGCTGCGGACACGGGCCGGTTCAGCTTCCTCTGTGTGGAGGCTCTTGCAGCCTGATCACCCAGCTCCCCCAGCTTACGTTTGTGTCAAGCCTCTGAGCACCTTTGCACGGATAGCGGCAGATGGTAGGTGCATAGACGTGGTCTAGCCCTGGCTTGCCTGCCAATCTGCCAGCGCAGGACCCTTGGGCAGCCTCCTCCCTTCTCCAAGTGCTGATTTCCACATCTATAAAAATAAGGGCGCAGGGTGAGATGATACTGGGTTGCCTGGTGCCTCTAAATGCCATGACTAATGATAATGACCACAGTGCTCAGCAGGTTGGTTCATTTCATGTTCACAACAACCCTGTGAGGCTGGCTGAGCGGGTGTTATTACTCCTGTTTGTGGATGAGCCAGATAGGTGGTGTGACTTGCCCAGGGTCTCACACCATGGGATTCAAACCCAGGTCTGTGCTTACACTCAGCACTCAGTGTGAACCACTGGGATGCCCCAACTATGGGAACAGGAGGGGAGGCCAACATGGGTAGACCCAGGGCCCAGCAGCCCTAAATGGTGATCTTCTCTTCCCAGGAAGTAGGGAGGAACGGGGTTGGGTGAGGTCTCTGTTTTCCCATCGGAGAAACAGGTTCAACTTCCTGCTGCCTCCTGGTCCTAGGAGTTGGAGAGGGCTTTGATGGGTCATTGTGGCTGATTTATAGGAGGCCAGGGGTGGAAGCACCTTAGGGACCTAAAGCTCTGCTCAGCCTTACTGCCTGAGGCAAGGCATCCCCTATAGGTAGGGGCTTAAGGCCCCAAACTCCAATTTCCTTCCCAGTTTCCCTGGTGGGAAGCCTGTCAGTGGCTCAGCCTGACGGCAGTCTCCAGCCATGGCTCTCAGCCCCCAGCTTCAGTCCTGACACCTACTCCTCAGACCCACATCAAGGCCTTAAGCTGGCCCTGAAAACGCCCCTTCCCCCAGCCAGACTGGTCTGCCAGCTATTCCACACCAGGCAGGGCTGGGCGAGCTGGAGGCAGGAGGCAGTGGCAGCCTTGGAGCAAAGCCAGGGCTGTAATGAGAGCTGCTTCCTCGCTGGCTTGGTGCCCAGCCCACCAGCTTCAGCTCATCATCCCTGCCCTGCTGCCCCTCTGGCTGCCAGACCTAGACCTTCTCACCTTCACAGGGTACTTGTCTCTCTCAGACTCCGTGTCAGGACCTGTGGAGGACAGCCTGCCACGCAGGATACCCCACAAAGGAGCTAAGTGACTCATCCAAGGCTGGAAGTGACTTACTAAGCTCTATTAGGCTGATAGGCCACGGGTGGGTGGTAGGGAAGGGATGGAGGGAATGATAACTCCAATCCAGATTTCCTGATTCCATGGTCCCTAAACCACCTCATAGTTGTCTGCAGAGAAAGCAGCCGGCCCACAGCTACCCCTGCATGGCCTTGTAATGCCTTGCACTCAAATGGCCAGTGGCTCAGCATCACCTGGAGGCTTGTTGCAAACAGAGAAACTTGAGCCCAACTCAGCCCTACTGAATCAGGACCTGCATTTTAACAGGATCCCTTCGTGTTCCCAGTTCACAGCCTGCACTTGGGAGAGCCTGGATGACAAGACTCTCCCTGCCCCTGCACCTCCCCTCTGGCACTTCTCAATAGTGCCCACATCCTGCCATCCTGGGGTTCCCCCACATGAAGCAGAGGATTTTTTCAGTCTATGTCTGAGCTTCACAAACATAAGGCACAATTAGAATTGTTAAAGTTCCAAACATCTACTAGGTCTCTGGGGGTGTGGGGGTGGGAAGAATTGCTAACGTAGAAATGGAGTGAAATGAAACTGTTTGGACCCCTGACATGTCACTCAAATTCTACAAATAGTTTATCTGCAAGGCACCTACTATGAGCAGTGTTTTTCTTTTTTTTTTTGAGACAGAGCCTCAAGCTGTCAACCTGGAAAGAGAGCCGTGGCATCACAGCTCATAGCAACCTCCAATTCCTGGGCTCAAGTGAGTCTCTTGCCTCCGCCTCCCAAGTAGCTGGGACTACAGGCGCCCGCCACAATGCCCGGCCATTTTTTGGTTGCAGCCGTCATTGTTGTTTGACGGGCCCGGGCTGGATTCGAACCCGCCAGCTCAGGTGTACGTGGCTGGTGCCTTAGCCC
>CAUYRH010165229.1:0-15015 GCA_963574655.1 Perodicticus potto | reverse complement strand
CCATGGCAGTTGTCAGCCCTTCAATGGGCTAACTGCAAGCTGGGTCAGTTTGACTTTTGGGAAATGGGGCAGGCTTGAAGAAGTAGAAGTAGAAGTTTAAGATTAGGCCTTGACAAAATGGCGAGACCATTGTCTCTATGGCTCCCGACATGTAGGTAAACACATTTGTCATTTCATCTGCTCCTCATTCTTCCCTGCAGATTCTCAGAGGTGATTTTTCTCAATTCTCCTACTCTATTCCCCGCATTCCAAGTATGAACCCCGAAAGGACGATGGGAAAGTTTCTCAACTGGTGTAGACTTGTTCTGTGGCTGGGGATCTTTGGAATACAAATTCACTCTTTCATTCTATACGTGGCTATCATAAGTTTGTTTAGATTTTGCCTGGTTTTTCTTTACCTCTGTCTATATCAGATATTCCTTCTTTTACCACTCTGCCAGAAATAAACATAGCCACATATCTCTTTTGTCTTTGAAATAGCATGACACTTAACTCATTTAGTTTTCTTTATATCTTCAGCTGTTTGACAGATTCTTAAAAAAAAACAAATAAAACAGAACAAAAAACACCCACAACTAATTTAGAAACCTCTCTAGAATGTCCTTTTTGCTAAGATGAAAGCAACAATTAACTTGTGACTGTTTATGTCCTTAAAGAAAGTGGACATTACCAATGTCTCCCTAAAATTATTTGTGGAATTCAGTCACTCAGTGAAAGACCCATGACTTTTCTGATTATTTTTATTTGAGTAAAAAGGTCTTATAGTCAGCAATTCAAATGTTCAGTCCAATATCATACTAAATGCTTAAAGTTTCATTTAAGTTTCTCCTTTTTCTCAATTCTAGTCTGTTGCAGTTGGAGAGGAGGGCAGTACAGGTTATCCTCCCACTCCATCTGTGGTTCTACCAGTCCTCCCATCTCTCTTATTTGCTTCTGGATCTTCTAGGGTGGGAGAGTGGGAAAGAGAAGAGGCAAGAAAGCTGGAAATGCCTACTGAACCAACACTAGTCCTAGCTGTGGTCATTTTTTTTTTTTTAAATCTACCTCTTCTTAGAGATCTTTCCTGGAGTCTCCATTTCATGGAGACCATGTTCTACTGAGGTTTTTTTCTCCCAGGCATTCCTCTTGAACAAAGCCCAAGACATTGTACCTCTTGCTTGGGGTCTCATCCAATCCCAGGGAAATACACATCCTTTACCCTAGGCAACTCTGAGAATTCGGCTCCTCTGCAGCCATCCCTACTTACCTTTCAAGCAGCTGGCCAGACTTCCCTTAATCTTTACCTTTCCTTGGTTGATAGATTTTCCCCAAATTTCAGGGGCCACATGTGAAACTCTTTGAGTAGTCATCTTAAAACTTTCCTTTGTCATTAAATGACAAAGGGTAAAAATGCCCAGTGGCCCACCCCCCAATCTTAGGGAGAAAGGATTCAGAACCTATAGGCTATACTCTCTAATATGGTTCCCAATCTCCAAATTCTACCCCCTTTACATCCTCTGTGAGAAGCTTAAGGGTCACAAAACTGGTTTTTTATCTTCTTTAGAAATTATGTGATCTTTCACCTCACTTTAGAATGTAGCATCCTGGTGCCTTAGTGGAAACTTGGACTTTAAAAATAATCCAGTTCTACCTATAATCACAAAAAATTTACAAAATCACAAAAAGAACCTAAATTCTGGCAATATGGGACTAGTTAAATAACTTATGTTACAAATATGCAATAGAATATTCTATAGCCTCCCACTCCCAAAAGTATGATAATATTCTTCATGTGTTACTATAAAATGATCCCTAAAGTATAGTATCAAGGGGAAAAAGAAAGATTATATACATGTAGGGTAATGGTGATATTTTTAAAAAAGTTTTTATTATGTTTAATAAACCATTTCTGATAAGATACACAGGACATTGCTTCTGAGGAGAAACATTTGATCACCAGGGATAGCTTTTTGTACTTTTTCAGTTTTAAATGAACTGTATATAAAGCTGTATTTTAAAATTAGACAATATTAAATTGGAAAAATGAATATATAGTAAGGAAATAAAAATCATAGCTGATTATTTTAAGAAGCTTAACTGTGTTGGGGAAAAGTGAGGGGCAGGAGCTAGCACTGGATGCAAGAGTAAGAAAAAATGATTTATCTTTTGTAGCACAGTCATGGCTATTGCCCAATTCATGTAAGTTCTATTGAGTTGTGCTGTCCTTCTTACATAGTAGAAGGATGTCAACCTGTTAACACACATTGATTTACAGGAGACTGAGGATCTTCCTAGGAGACCCTGAGTTGTATCTAAAATAGGTATTTAGATATATATGTAGACATATCTACCAAGTGAGGTTTTGTTTGAGGTAGGCAAGCAGAGACTAGATTATTAGACAGGGGGACTGCCCTAGAGAGAAAGAGAGAACTCTGAGGAGTTGTGCTCTAGGTATATTATTCACATAGAAAATGTTGTGCACTGAACCCCTAGAGTTGTGCAAGGCATCAGGCCTGCTGGGGGTTCCTTATTACTAGGCTTCCTAATGGAGATTAAGGCAGAGCTATAGCAGCCTTTATTCTCCCTTCAATCTGCATATCCCAGCTATCCAGGCACCATGAGAGCAGGTATGCCCAGGGGGCTGCCATTGTGGGAAGATCATGAAAAGGTCTTAGCATAGGGCCTAAAGAATGACCATCTTAATTCCACCTGCCAGGATTAGGACTATACTCTTGGAACAGGATGAGGGACTCTAGCACCCCATGGAACTTGAGGGGGCACAATGAGACCTGCCTCTGAAGGATTCATGTGAGCTTTAAGATGACAAACCAGCAGGGTCTGAATGCTGATGAAACAATCAGATGATCACCAAAGGCAACTAAGTTTGGAAGAAGGACCATAGAGGTTGCTGACTATGCTCTTTGTTTCCTAAAAAGTCCCCAGAATGACCTGGTGTCCTGGTGACATATTGCAACATCTTGTCATTAAAAGCATGGACTTCTGTTCATTTGACTTGGCTCAGGCTGAGGCCACTTTAAGACCTAAGCTCTGAGACAAGGTAATTTGAAGCAAAGGAGGCAGTGAGAAGGAAAAGGGAGAACAAGGAAGTGAACAAGAAGAAAGAACACATGAAGAGGAGCCAACAAAAATATTCAGGCAATATGAAAAACCAAAATAGAGGAACTCCCTTAAGGGACAAGGAGGCAGCTACTACAGAAGAATCCACATATAAAGAATCAACGTACTTGACATAAAGGGAATTTAAAATTTGGATGATAAAGGCAATAAAAGGAATGGACAAGAAAATTGAAAGATAGAACCAAAAGTTGGATGAGAAATATGTAGAATGTAGAAAGGATATGGCAGAGCTTAAGGAAATGAAGGAGACAATCAGGGAATGTAAAGATGCAGTAGAAAGTATCAAAAATAGGTTAGACCATGGAGAAGAAAGAACCTCAGAGCTAGAGGATAAAGTTTTTGAGTTAATCCAGGTGGTTATAGAGGCAGAAGAGAAGAGAGAGAAAGCAGAACAGGCACTTAGATAACTATGAAACTCCATGAAGTGTTCAAATATATGAAATAGGGATTCCTGAAGGGGAAGAAGATTATCCCAAAGGAATGGAAGCCCTTCTGGAGACTATCATAAATTAAAACTTCCCAAGTTTTACTAAAGATGCTGACACTCCTTTTAGATGGATATTGAATCCCAGGTTATCTCAACTCAAACAGAGTCTTTCCAAGACACATTGTAATGAGCTTGTCCAAAGTCAAAATGAAAGAAAAAATTCTGCAGACACCCAGGAATAAGCGCCAAATGACCTACAGAGGCAGAGCCATCAGGATGACAGCAGATTTTTCAGATGAAACCTTCCAAGCCAGAAGAGCATGATCATCCATCTTCAACATTCTTAAACAAAACAATTTTAAGCCCAGAATTTTGTATCCTGCTAAACTAATCTTCAAAATTGATGGAGAAAGAAAACCTTTTGCAGCTATACAAGCACTGAGGAAATTCGCCACAAGACCAGTTTTACAGGAAATACTTAGACCTATTCTCAACACTGACCATCACAATGGACCACTAGCAAAGTAAATACCCAGAAGCTAAGTGTCAAAACTTAGCTTCCACAATGGCACAAAGGATAAAACTACACAATGGATTTTTACAAAATAAGGTGACTAGAACTTCACCAAACTTATCAATTCTCTTGATAATTGTCAATGGACTAAATTCACCACTGAAGAGACACAGGCTGGCTGATTGGATAAAAAAGCACAAGAGACACACCTAGCCTTGAAGGACAAATCAAGACTCAGGGTTAAGAGATGGAAAACAGTATTTCAAGCAAAAGCAAATCAGAAGAAAGGAGGAGTTGCAAACTTATTTTCAGATACAAGTGGACTTAAAGCAACTAAAGTTAAGAAAGACAAAGATGGACACTTTATACTGGCCAAAGGAACAATACAACAAGAAGACATTTCAATTTTAAATATTTATGAGCCCAACTTAAATACTCCCAGATTTATGAAACAGACCTTGAGGGATCTGAGCAATATGACATCCAATAACACCATAATAGTTGGGGAATTTAACACTCCTCTGACAGAACTGGAAAGAGCCAGTGAACAGAAACTAAACAAAGATAAAAAGGACTTAAATGTGAGTCTAGAGCAAACAAGATTAATAGACATACACAGAACACACCATCCCAAAGCTAAAGAATATACAATTTTCTCATCAGCCCATGGTACATACTCCAAAATCAACCACATCCTGAGATACAAATCAAATCTCACCAAAATTAAAAGAATAGAAATTATACCTTCTTCTCAGACCACAAGGCAATAAAGGTGGAACTCAATTCCAACAATAATGTTCATCCCCACACAAAGTCTTGGAAATTAAAAAACCTTGTGCTGAACGATAGTTGGATTCAGGAAGAGATAAGGGAAGAAATTGTTAAATTCCTCAAAAATAACAACAATGAAGACACAACAATGAAGTTCCCAAAACCTGTGAGATACAGCAAAAGCAGATTTAAGAGGGAAAATAATCATATAAGATGCTTACATTCAAAAAACGGAAAGAGAGCACATCAGCAAACTCATGAATCATTTTATGGGATTAGAAAATGAAAAAAAGAAACTATCTTAATCCAAAACCCAGCAGAAGAAGAGAAATAACCCAAATTAAATCAGAGATTAATGAAACTGAAAACAAGAGAATCATTCATAAAATTAACAAAACAAAAAGTTGGCTGTTAAAAAAAATAAATAAAATCAATAAACTCTTGGCCAGATTAACTAGAAACAGAAAAGTAAAATCTCGAATAACTTAAATTAGAAACAATAAATGGGAAATAACAACAAATGCCTCAGAGATGCAAGAGATCATCTCTGAGTACTACAAGAAACACTATGCCCAGAAATTTGACAATGTGGAGGAAATGGATCAGTACCTGGAATCACACCATCTTCTTAGACTTAAGCAAGAAGCAATAGATCTCTTGAACAGGCCAATTTTAAGAACTGAGAGAGAAGAAATAAAAAAATCTCTGAACAAAAAAAAAAAAAAATGTCCTGGTCCAGATGGTTTCACACCAGAATTCTATCTAACCTTCAAGGAAGTGCTTATACCCATACTGCAGAAATTATTCTAAAAATTGAGAAAGAAGGAATCTTCCCCAACATGTTCTATGAAGCACACATTACCCTGATACCAAACGAAGGAATCTTCCCCAACATGTTTTATAAACCAAACATTACCCTGATATATACCCTGATATAAAGACCCAACTCCTAAAAAGGATAAATTCAGCCCAATTTCACTAATAAATATAGATTAAAAAATTCTCAATAAAATCTTAGCCAATAGATTACAACTACACATTAAAAAATCATTTATCATGATCAAGCAGGTTTTATCCCAGAGATGCAAAGCTGGTTTAATGTATACAAGTCCATAAATGTAATTCACCATATCAACAGAAGCAAAAACAAAGACCATATGGCCCTCTCAATAGATGCAGAAAAAACATTTAATAAAATTCAGCATCCTTTTCTAATTAAAACACTTACGATTTTAGGTATAGGTGACACATTTCTTAATCTGATCAAAGCCATGTATGACATACCTACAACTAATATTATACTGAATGGAGGAAAACTGAAAGTTTTTCCACTTAGAACTGGAACCAGACAAGGTTGTCCTCTATCACCAGTACTATTCAACATAGCGTTGGAAGTTCTAGCTAATACAATCAGTCAAGGGAAGGAAATAAAGGAAATCCAAATGGGGGCAGAGGAGGTCAAACTCTCGCTCTTTGCTGATGATATGATCTTATACTTAGAGAACCCCAAAGACTCAACCATAAGACTCCTGGAAGTGATCAAAAAATATAGCAATGTTTCAAAATATAAATTCAATGTCCACAAATCAGTAGCCTTTGTATATGCCAATAATAGCCAAGATGAGAAGCTAATCAAGGACACAATCCCCTTCACAGTAGCTTCAAAAGAAAAAAAAGAAAGAAAGGAAGGAAGGAAGACCTAGGAATATACAAAACAAAAGAGGTTAAGGATTTCTACAAAGAAAATTATGAAACCCTAAGAAAAAGCAGAAGATATTAACAAATGGAAAAACATACCATGCTCATGGCTGGAAAGAATCAACATTGTGAAAATGTCTATACTACTCAAGCCATCAACAGATTCAATATAATCCCCATTAAAATACCATCATCATACTTTCAAGATTTGGAAAAAGTAATTCTTAATTTTGTGTGGAACCAGAAGACATCCTATATAGCCAAGGCAATTTTTAATAATAAAAACAAAGCCAGGGGTATCACCCTACTAGACTTTTAGCTATACTAGTAATGAAAACAACATTGTATTAGCACACAAATAGAGACATTGACATTTGGAACTGAATAGAAAACCATGAGGTGAAACTAACCTCTTACAGCCATCTGATCTTTGATAAACAAACAAACAAACAAAATAACATACACTAGGGAAAAAAATCCCTATTCAATAAATGGTGTTGTGAGAACTGGATAACCAATGTAAAAGACTAAAACTAGTGCACTTCTAACCACTTACAAAAATTGATTCAAGATGGATAAAAGATTTAAATTTAAGGCATGAAACAATAAAAATCCTCAAAGAAAGTGTCGGGAAAACACTTAAAGATATTGGCCTGGGGAAAGATTTTATGAAGAAGACTTCACTGGCAATTGTAACAATCAAAATAAATAAATGGGACTTAATTACACTGAAAAGCTTCTTTACAGGTAAGGAAACAACAACCAAAGTAAACAGACAACCTTCAGAATGGGAAAAGATATTTGCATATCATGAATTGACAAAAGCTTGATAACTAGGATCTATAGAGAACTCTAATCAACAACCAAAAAAGACTCAACAATCCCATATATCACTGGGCAAGAAACATGAATAGAAACTTCTTTAAAGAAGACAGACAAATGGTTAACAAATATATGAAAAAATTCTCATCATCCCTAATCGTCAGAGAAATACAAACCAAAACCACCCTGAGATATCACCTAACCCCAGTGAGAATGGCCCACAGCAGAAAGTCTCAAAGCTGCAGATGCTGGCATGGATGTGGAGAGGAACACTTTTACACTGCTTGTGGGACTGCAAATTACTACTAGCTTTTTGGGAGGAAATATGGAGAATCCTTAAAGAACTCAAATTAGACTTCCCATTTGATCTGCAATCCCATTACTAGGCATCTACCCAGAAGAAAAAAAAAATTCTTTTATCACCAGGGCACTTGCACTAGACTGTTTATCATAGCTCAATTTACAATCACCAAAATATGGGAACAGCCTAAATGCCCTCCAACCCAGGAATAGATTAACAAGCTGTGTATGTATATATACATACACACACACCATGGAATACTATTCACTAAAAATATGGAGACTTTACATTTTTTGTATTAACCTGGATGGAAGTGGAACACATTCTTCTTTGTAAAGCATCATAAGAATGGAGAAGCAAGAATCCACTGTACTCAATTCTAATATGAAAGCAGTAGGTGAACTAATACAAGGAGGTGGGTAGGGGAATGGTGAGAGAGAGAAGGGAAGGGGATGGGGGTCACAGAATATGATACACCTCTTGGGAGCAGGACACCATTATAAGAAGGGACTTTATCTAACAAAGGCAATCAGTGTAACCTAATTTCTTGTACTCTCAATGAATCCTAAATAATACAAAACACAAAAATAATTTTAAAAAGCAGGAAACCTTCTCTTCTGAATCAGGAATGGATGATGCATGGTAGAGGTGGATCTGTAAATGTGGGCTGGACTTCCTCAGTCAGGTAAGGGGCTATTCTATTGGCTGAGAGATGAATAAGGGATGGGGTCTTGAGTGCAATGAAGTTGCATTACTAGTTTGTGTTTTTTTGGTGGCTAGACAATTATGAAAGGATTGCTAAGTGGTGCCAAGGCCATGGAGAAGTTCAAGACAATGGATTTCAAATGGCAAAACCCATTCTCACCCCCTAAGCCTCTGATTTGGGAACTCTCTTTGGGACTTCCTGGGTGCTCTGTGCATCCACCTGGTTAATGGTTATCACACTGTGGTATAAGTGGTGAACACAATCCTCCACCCACTCCATCAGACTTTATGCTCTGGGAAGGAAGAGATCTTGCTTCATGTTTTCTATTGTAGCCTAGAACAGTTTCTTCTACTGTCATTAGTGCCTAGTAGGTGCTTAATAAATGCCTTAGCAATGTGGCAGTTGTGAGATTTCTCCCAACGCCCTCAGAAGCCAAGATAGAGAAACAAAGGAGGATGCTGGTATCAATGACCCAAGGTAATTAGAAGGTTTGCTTGGTGGGTGTAGCAGGGGGTTCTGGCGAGAACCTTGTTGACATAGTGCTCCATGAGGGCTGGGTTGCATAGGTGGCACATGTCCAGATGAGAAAAAATTCTGGGGTGAGGCCATGGGAGTGGAGTTTTGATGGGAAGCACCAGGGTTGAAGCAGGGCTGGGATATGACCTTGGCAGCAGATCTTCTAAGCTCCACTTGTCAGTGAATTCCTCACAATCCATTGGGAACCTCCCATCATCAAGAGTAAGGAGGGAGAAACATTTAAACATCAAATTGACTCTACTTGAAAAATAGAATTATGAGTGAGAGAAGGAAATACACATTGAACTTGACTTCCAAACCACAATACCAGCATTAAAGTTATGCAGATATTTTTTCTTTAAAGTAAATAACATTTGCACAATCATGCAAGTTAAACTTTGCAACTATTGTTGCTTTTAGTCACTATTATTATCCTGGTTTTGAAAGCAGAGACCATGTCCATCTCATCTTTGTCAGCCATGAACCTGGCACATGATGATATATTGTCCAGCAGATCAGCATGGACCTAAAAATAGTCTCCCAGTCTCAAGTTCATCATTTTAGTGGTATTAGAACTTATTTCCACTGAAGTTTCAATTACTTAAATTTACATGCCTATTTTTTTTTTTTTTTTTTTTTTGCTGTGTCCCAATTTTTAATGGTCTTTTTGGAGCTACAGAAGACTTCTGCTTTACATTTTGCAGATGTCCTATTTAAATAATATACCAGGTAGGGCAACAGGAGAAGATTTGTGCAATTTTGATAAGCTCATGAGTGACGAATACTCACAGGCTTGAGGAGACTGGATTAGTAACTAATATTTGCTGGGATAATTAAACTTCACATCACTCTAAAGAATAGGTACTGAACATTTACTCTATGGAAGACACTGCACAAAGGAAAACTATATACTGTTCTTGCTCTGAAGTAGTTTACAGTCAGGTAGAGAAGAATAAGAATGACACAAATAACTACAAAAGAAAACACAATTGTGGATGAGCTAGAAGGAAGGTTCAAGGCAATGGAAATTTAGAGGACAGAAAGAAATTGTTCTCTGGAACATAAAGGACCTTTGTCAATCACGTGATAAGCAAACTTTATACATTGCACATCAATGATATATTTTATATTAATTAATAGTAAATGTGTAATAAAATTATGGCATTAAATTATATAAAGGACACTTAGCTTATAAAATGCCATAGCAATTTCAGAGAATTATAACCAATACATTATATGAAATTAATACCTTGATATCAAGATGCAGTATAACAATTGGGAAAGGAATTATTAAATGATAAAGATAGTCACAATTGAATATTAATATGGTGAAAAATAATTTAAATCCCTGCCTCCTCCAAATTTAAAACTTTATTAAATTCCACATGAGTCAGTGGGTTAAATGGTGTCAAAATTGGGAGGAAAGAAGAATGTTTCTCCTACCTGTGAAAAAGAGACAGGTGCCTGCTAAGAAGTGAATTTTATGCCATTTAATAGACTAGATTTAAGAAATATGACATGTTTCTCTCATTTCTTTTAGAATGAGAAAATTATAGAATCAACATACGATAAAAAAAAAAAAAAGCCTTTTTTACTCTTTCCAGCCAGTGCTAAGTGATGGGCCTCTCTCTGGACAACTGGCACAAGCACCCCAAGACAAGGAGCAAGAGAAAGCCTTGCTACAGTCAAAATGGCTGACTAGAAGTGGCTTTCACCAGAGGCTCCTGTCCAGAGGGAGAGATATTGGACTGAAATGAACTGGAGAAGCTGAAAGAGTGGAGGCGGACACAGACATAATAAAGCAAAGTACACATAATCCCTGCTGAGGCAAGTGGTGGGGCCAAGAAAGAGGAAGAAAGACAACTGGATCAGGTATGAAGTGACTAGTTGGAAGGCATCCATTGCCAAGAGGATAGGAGACCCCTTCCCCAAATGTGAGGCCTGGTGGGCTTTTCAGAATGATCAGGGAACAAAAAGACCTCTCACCTTACCCCATGGGAGAGAGCTCCTGAATTCTGGTCCCACACCAGTGAGATCCCGCCTCTGAGCCTAGGCTCCATCCTGCATGGCACAAAAGTGAATAAATATTTTCTCTGCAATCCTAAACACATAGCTCATTCTTCCTCCTTTCCTGGTTGCCTGAAAGACTGCCTACTGCAGAGGCTGGAGTGTTTGGAGAGTTTGCTGCAAGGTTGTGCCATTGTGTGGGCCAGTGAAACAGTGGCACTGCACTTATAACTTTGGCAGGGAGAGTGGTGAATTTTCCTGATTCCCTTTCCCACTAGAAAAGACCCTTCTTGAGCCCCTTGGGATTTCTCGGATAGATATGCCCACAGATTTCTATCTTCTGGCTGCCTGGGGACCCCCTGAACTTATTTGGGTGGGTTATGCTAGCCCTACCTGAGCAAGTTTGACTGGAATGGGTGGTCAGGACTGTCTGCCTGGCCACCCTCCAAACTCATTTGAGTGGGCATTGCTAAGCCACCTGAGAGAATTTGATGAGAACTCATGGCCAGAAATGTTTGTCTGGCAACCCTCTGAAATTGAGGAGCAGAGGTGTTGAAGGAGTGAGGGGTGGGTTTAGCAGGTCTGTCTGCAGATTTCACTCCTCCAGCTATCCTCAGTGGATGTGGGGCTGCAGATATTTGCATTGGTGCCCAGCCGAGATTACAGCAAAATACCACAACTCATTAGGATTGGGTAGAGGACAGGCTGACATCAAGACAGAGTCAGGTTGAGCTATCTCACCAAGCTGGCACTCATAATCCCTGGCTATAGCAAGAAAGGGACATTTACAAGGCTGTGGGGAAAGAGCCACAATCACAAGCCCTAGATCACTGGAGAAGAGGTAGTTAACTCCAGGTCCTGGGGCCTCCCAAACCAGTCTCACCCCACCAGATTTAATTTTGCTAAATAGTATAGTGTTTCCTAAAGGTCCCCAATAAGATTAGCCCCCACCAAATATTCAGGGACAATCAACCATCTTAACTAAAAGGTATATTTAATATATATATTTTTAAAAGCTGAAAGTACTCCTGGGAAAGTACCAGCAGAAGAACTCTGTCAACATGAAAATCAGAGCAGATGAACTTCCCCAAGAGAGTACAAAGGAGATACAACAGAAAATACCATCCATAGAGAAATTGCTGAAATGTCAGAAAGAATTCAGAATATGCATGGCAAATAGGATGATTGGAATGGAGGAAAAGATGGAAATAGAAAACCAAAAAAAGTTCAAAAGTTGTCTCAAGAAATTAATGAATTCAAAGACAAAGTCACTAAGGATATGGATGCAATGAGGAAATATATAACAAAGCTTAAGGAATTGAAAAGGCATTTAAGGAGCTTTGAAACACAGTAGAGACTCTTGTAATAGAGTTGAGCAGGGAAAGAAAGAATTTCAGAAATTGAAGACAAGATGTTTGAACTATCCCAAGCATTCAAAGAGGCAGAGAAAAGGAGAATAAGAACAAAATATTACCCAAGAGAGTTATCAGATCATTCCAAAAGATCAGGCATCCAAATTATAGGGATTCCTGAAAGAAATGAGGATAATACTAAAAGCACAGATGCTCTATTCCAAGATATTATGATGGAGAATTTCCCAAGCATTGTGAGAGACACAGAAATTCAGATAGTAGAAAGTTTCAGAACCCCAGCATGACTCAATCCAAACAAAGCATCTTCTAGACACATTGTATTGCTAAAGTAAATATGAAGGAGAAAATTCTGCAAGCAGCTAGGGATAAGAAAAATATTACCTACAAAGCAAAAATATATCAGGAGACTGTAGATCTGTCAGTTGAAACTTTTCAGGGTAGAAGATGATCAATGACCTTTAATCTTCTGAAAACAATTTTCAGCCTAGAATCCTGTATCCTGTTAAACTGAGTTTCATTTGTGATGGAGAAATAAAATACATTACTAACATCCATATGTTGACGAAATGTGCCATAACCAGACTAGCTCTATAAGAAGTCCTCAGATTCATTCTTCATAATGACCAACAAGATAGTCCCCCACCAAAGTAAACTCAACCAGAAATTAAAGTACAAAGCCTAGCTTCCACAATGGTGAAAGGGACAAAAATAATCTCTGGACCTCTGAAAAACAAGATGACCAAAACTCTACCACACCTCTCAGTTCTCTCAATAAATGTGAATAGCTTGAATTCTCTAAAGAGGCACAGGCTGGTTGACTGGATTTAAAAACTCAGGCCAGATATATGTTGTCTCCAAGAAACACACCGTACCTCAAAAGATAACACAAGACTCAGGTTGAAGGGATGGAAAACAGGAATCCAGGCAAACAGAAAGCAAAAAAAGGGGTGGCAGTCTTATTTGCAGATACAATTGGATTTAAACCAACAAAAGTAAGAAAAGACATGGATGGACGCTACATACTTGTCAAGGGAAGCACACAACATGAAGAGATTTTAATAATTAACATTTACACACGTACCAGAATGCGCCCTGATTTATAAGACAAACCCTAATTGATCTGAACAATACGTTATCTTCCTGCACTATAACAGTTGGCAATACTGGATATATCCTCCAAGCAGAAAATAAACAAATAAACAACAGATTTAAACATGACCTTAGAACAATTGGACTTAACAGACATACACAGAACATTTCATCCTAACAAAACTGAACACACATTCTTTTCATCAACACATGGATCATCCTCTAAAATTGAGCATATCGTAGGACACAAGTCTAAACTCAACAAATTCAAAAGAATAGAAATTAATCCTTGTACCTTCTCAGACCATCACAGGATAAAAGTTGAAGTCAACAGCAATAGAAATCTTCAAACTCAAATGAAGTGATGGAAACCAAATAATCATATGCTGAACAACAGCTGGGTCAAAGATGAGATTAAAAAGGAAATCATTAGATTTCTGGAACAGAATGATAATGAAGACACAAACTATCAAAATCTGTCAGATATAGCAAAAACAGTCCTAAGAGGGAAATTCACAGCATTGTATGGCTTCATTAAGAAAACAGAAAGAGATCAAGTCTACAGTCTAATGGACCATCTCAAGCAACAGGGAAAGGAAGAAAAATACATCCCCAAAGTCAGAAGAATAAATGAAATAACAAAAATTATAGCAAAATTAAATGAAATTGAAAACAAAAGAATCATTTAGAATATCCATGAAACAAAAAGTTGGTTCTTCGAAAAGATAAATAAAATTGAAAAATCCTTGTCCAGACTAACCAGAAACAGAAAATTAAGCTCTCTAATAACTTCAATCAGAAATGGCAAAGTGGAAATAATATCAGATACCACAGCAATACAAAAGATCCTCAATGATTACTGTAAAAACTATTCCCAGAAATATGAAAATGTAGAGGAAATGGACCAATTCCTGGAATCACACCACCTTCCTAAACTCAACCAGAAAGAATTAGAAATTTTTAATAGACCTATATCAAGCACTGAAATATCATAAACAATGCAAAATCTCTTCCAAAAATGTAAAGCCTTAGACCAGAGGGTTTCACACCAGAATTCTACCAAACCTTCAAAGAGGAACTAGTTCCTGTATTGCATAATCTATTGTAAAACATAAAGAAGGAAGCCTCCCCAAAACAATGTATGAAGCAAATATCACCCTGATCCTCAAACCAGAAAAGGACTGAACAAAAAAAGAAAACTATAGACCAATATCATTAATGAATATATATGCAAAAATATTCAATAAGATCTTAGCAAGTGGCTTGGTGCCTGTGGCTCAACGGGCTAAGGTACCAGCCATGTACACCTGAGCTGGCGGGTTGGAATCCAGCCCAGGCCTGCCAAACAACAATGACGGCTGCAACCAAAAAAAAAAATGGCCGGGCGTTGTGGCAGGCACCTGTAGTCCCAGCTACTTGGGAGGCAGAGGCAGGAGACTCGCTTGAGCCCAGGAATTGGAGGTTGCTATGAGCTGTGATGCCATGGCACTCTATCTAGGGTGACAGCTTGAGGCTCTGCCTCAAAAAAAAAAAGATCTTAGCAAGCAGAATTCAGTGACACATTAAAAAGGTTATACACCATGATCAGGTGTGTTTTATTCCAGGGATGCAAGGTTGGTTCAACATACATAAATCCATACATAAAATTCACCAAATAAATAAAATAAAAGACAA
>CAUYRH010165228.1:0-55870 GCA_963574655.1 Perodicticus potto | reverse complement strand
GATGCAAGGAATAATTTCTATTTTTTAAAATTTGCTGAGTTTAGACTTGTGACCTAAGATGTGATCGATTTTGGAGTATAATCCATGGGCTGATGAGAAGAATGTGTATTCAGTTTTGTTGGGATGAAATGTTCTGTAGATGTCTATTAAATCCAAATGTTGGATGGTTAAGTTTAAATCTAAAATTTCTTTGCTTAGCTTCTTTTTGGAAGCTCTGTCCTACACCGCTAAAGGAGTATTAAAATCTCCGACTACTATGGAGCTGGAGGAAATCAAGTTGCTCATGTCTGTTATAGTTTCTCTTATAAATTGAGGTGCATTCTTGTTGGGTGCATAAATATTAATAATTGAAATCTCATCATATTGAGTATTACCTTTAAAAAATATGAAGTGTCCATCCTTATACTTCCTTACTTTGGTTGTTTTAAAGCCTATTGTATAGGTTTAAAGCCTATTATACCCACCTGTATAATTTTTAAGGAAGGAAAATAAAAAAACTTCTTTCCTGTTGAGAATTAGAATCTTAATCTTCTAATAAGATTGCAATTATTTGATTGCAAATAATTGATTTTTCTGCTTTCCATTTTTTCTGCTTTCCATTTGCATGGAATATAGATGACCAACTCTTCACCTTGAGTCTATATTTATATTTTAAGGTAAGATGAGATTCTTGGGTGCAGCAGATATCTGACCTAATTTTTTGTATCCAGTCAGCCAACCTGTGCCTCTTCAGAGGACAATTTAAACCATTCACATTAATTGAAAATAATGATAAACCTTTTGAAAATCTAGTGGGGATTTTTGATCTTTGTGCCGTTGTGAAAGTTGGAATTTGATTGAAAGTTTCTGAGTGAGTTTACTTTTGTTGTGAAGGATTATGCTGGTCATTATGGAAGATTGGTCTGAGAATATCCTGGAGAGCTGGTTTAATCATGGGAAATTTCTTCAACATGTGGATATCATTATAAAGTATTTAATTTCTCCATCATAAATGAAACTCAGTTTAGCTGGATACAGGATTCTGGGTTGAAAGTTATTTTGTTTTAGGAGATTAAAAGTCAATGACCATCCTTTTCTAGCTTGAAAGGTTTGAGCAGAGAGATCTGCAGTTATTCTAATATTCTTCCCCTTGTAAGTTATCGTTTTCTTGCATCTGGCTGCTTTCAGAATCTTCTCCTTCATATTAACTTTAGTGAAGTTAACTATGATGTGCCTGGGGGATGTCTTATTCTGGTTGAGTTGTGTTGGGGTTCTGAAACTGTCTGCTATCTGAATTCAGAGTCTCTTGGCATGTCTGGAAAGTTCTCTTTCATAACATCAAGAAGAAGGGACCCTGTGTCTTGTGAAGCCACTTCATTGCTTTCAGGGATCCATATAAGACGAATATTGGTTTTCTTCAAGTTATCCCAGAACTCTCTGAGACAATGATCCGTTTTTGCCTTCCACTTCCCTTCTTCTTTGAACGTTTGGGAGCATTCAAAAGCTCTGTCTTCAATGTCAGAAATCCTTTCTTCTGCTTGCTCCATTCTGTTACTGAGGGATTCTACTGTATTTCTCAGATCTTTGAGGGCTGCAAGTTCTTGTCTCAATGTGTCTAAACCTTTGGTTATTTTATCTTTGAATTGGTTGAATTCTTAAGACATCTTTTGGATACTGCTTGAAATTCTAGTTCCATCTTTTCCTCCATTCTGTTGATCTTATTTGCTATCCAGATTCTAAATTTGATTTCTGACATCTCAGCCATTTGTTTATGCATGGGATCTTGTGTTGTGTCTGCCTTATCATTCCTTGTGGGAGTTGATCTACTCTGATTATTCATATTGCCAGAGTTTTTTCATTGTTTCCACCTCATGATTGTTTTTCACCATTGTCTCTGGCCATCCTCAGGGTTGGGGAGGTGTCTCTTCAAGATTGGACCCCGTGGGGATCACTCTATTGTTGTTGGATATTTGTAGGAAGTGACCCTGCGTATCTCCTCTGGGGTTGCCTCAGCCAGGGAGTTCTGGCTGTGGGTGCAGCTCTGGAGTGGAGCATGGCACATAAGGATCCAGCAGGAAGGCTGGGGAAGGTGCACACAGTTCTGGGAGTGCCTGGTGCCCGGTGACTTTGGCAAAGAATACCTGTGACTTCAGTAGTCTCTGGCCAGGAGGAGGGCTCCTCATATAGGTAGGGAGGGCACCAGAGGGAGGGTGTGAGATCGCATGGGTTCCGGAGACCCTGGCCAGATGGGTGGGTCCAGTGTGGAGTCAGGGAGGGCACTGGGGAGAGGATGCAGGTTGCATGGCTCCTGGAGTCCCCAGCTGAAGTGGCCCTGGCTGAGGAGGGCTTGGGTGCTGAGGGGGCACAGCCCGCTGGTGGATGGCTGAGTCCCTGTCATGGGCAGTTCCACTTGCCCAGGCAGAGCAGCCCACCTGTATAATTTTTAAGGAAGGAAAATAAAAAAAACTTCTTTCCTGTTGAGAATTAGAAGTTCTACAATAAAGATTATAGCACAATAACAAAACTATTGTTTTAGGCAAATCAGACTACCAGTCACCATAATGTCTTAAGTGACCAGCTAGTGATAACCATATTGAAGCAGCAAATGACATTCCAGGTAAGAAAAATGAGAAAGAAGAAAACAAGACAAGGAAACACAAGGCTTGCCTGAAGTCAGTAGGGCAGTTTGAGTTGGGAGCCTTGGGCTGTTCCCAGCCACCAAGCAGCATTGTGGGCCAGACTCCACTCTGCTGGAATGAAACCATAAACAGTGCATAAGAGATTCTGGCTCTCATTGAGCATACACTCTCGTAGGAAAAACTACAATGACCAAGTAATATAAAATAACACATACCAGGAAGGAAGGTCAAAGAGTGCAAAGTTGCTATTTCAGAAATTTATTTAAAGAAAGTCAATGTGGCTAGAAATGGGAAGACCAGAGGAAATGATGCCAGAGAAGTGGTTAAGAGCTGGAGTATTTAGTGTCTGAAGCCTGGAAAATACATCCCTGTTTCCCCTATCCCACCTGGACTCTGTGTTCAGATATGTTCTTCTCAGGATTTTCAGTGGAGTTGGGATCTGATCCAACTTACATGGGAGAGAGACCATTCTGGCTTCTTAAAAAAAAAAATGTGTTGGGGTGGGAGATGGCAAAAGCAGAGGAAGATAGTGGATTTAGAAGAATCACCAGTTTAGATAGAAGATGACAGTGGAAGGAGAGAATGAGAGAAAATGAGTGAAGATGTGTTTTGGAGGCAGGATTTTCTGGCAGATCTAATAATAAAAAGGAAAGAAATGAAACCCCAGCTGGATGTCATTATTTACTATGGTGAGATTTAAGGTGAAAGACGTTAAGAAGAATGTGGCATAATCAAAATTGAATTTTAAAACATCATGTTGGCTATGGTGTTTCCTAGACTGCAATTTTAATATGACCTTTATAATTTTGCTGCAATCATATGAGTCCCCAGTGTTATTAAATTTATATGAACTGCTACTCTTTATATATTTATATAGTTAATAATTTGCATCAACTCCTTGTTTTTGCCTACACATATGTTAAAAGAAAAGTTTGCTTCCTTATGGGAAAAAATCAACCATTAGAAGTCTTACTTGCTAAAGGTTCTCCTTTAGTATTACTAGAACTTAAAATACAACTTATAATAGAAATAACTTATACGTTATTCATTATTTCTTTAATGCTATGCCCATAAACCTATATAAAGTCATTATTTAAGAAACACCTGCTTACAGGCAGGAAAACTCTTCCAGTGCTATTAAAATCCAACAAATTATGGTGTCTTTCAGTTTAATCTAATATTCTATCATTGAATACTTTCTGATGCACTTCTTTGTGGGAGTAGAAACAATATTCACTACAAAGAAGTATAGATAATTGCTCTTGTTCTTAATTTTAATCAAAAGAGGATTTATATGAAATCATCTATTGGTGTGAAACAGTTAACTCCCTAAGCTCCCAGCTTCCTTGCAAGAAATAAATTAGGTTCTGGAATGAATCCAGCCCATTTATTCTTAGACTCAAGATTAATTCATTGGCCTCAGGCTTATGATTACTGGTAAAAAATAAATATAAAACATTTAAATTCAACGTGGAAGTTAAATAAGAAAGAAGGGAGAATTCCCTGTAGGTAAGTCACCAACAAAATAGATTCTTGTACCACTCACTGAAGGCCAATATTGAAGCTCCAGGGAACAGAATAGTGTTCGATATTCAGAGAAAACATAAACCCTTTAGAATTAGGACGTGCACTGGGCCTGAAGTTCAGGAGAGAAGTTGTCAGCAGGATTGGTGAACTCGAAACAGACATTAGCATTCATGAGACAGTAATGGAGGAATTTCGTTGTCTCATGGGGTTTTCTTTGAAAAATGCAACACATTAGTGTGTATTCAGAAATATTACACTGAGAGTTCTCCTTTATCTGACTCTATCTAACAAAATAGTAGGAAAGTTCACTACAAACAATAGCCCCAATGAAAGCTGCTTCCCTTTTTCATGCATGTAAGAATTACATCTGTTCTAATTTTTATGTCAGCTGTATTATATTCTACTCTTATGCCTATTTATCTTTGATTGCAGTTCACGACTTCATCTATACTCTCACCACAGTATATCCTGCAGTCTCCCAACTACCTAAAACACTTTTCTGCTTCTCTAGAATTCCTCCCAGCTTTTAAAAACCAACTAAGATCCCACGTTCTCAAGGAATTGCCCCAAATCTTTCTCACCTACTGTGTCTTAGACTCTAGTCTAGAGCACATTTCAAAGTGCTCCATCAGACTCTTTATAGAAGGAGAATGTTAATTGCTATTTTTAACAAAAGGCTCCAATAACTTTTATATTCAGCAAAGTCTGGGAAATAGTTCCTTAGTCAAAATCTGTTGTTTTGTGTTTTTATAGATTTTGTACATAAGTTTTTACACTTCCTACCATATCGTATGCAATTATGTATTCATAGAACTGCCTCTCCTAGACTGTTTCTCCTGAACTGTGGCAATTATAAGCAGGTTTTATTTGCCTCTTAATTGCAATGCCTGGGACCTGTGAATTTTTGAAGTATAATAGGCATATATTGCCATATCAATTCATATTGATGGCTGAAGTCATACATGCCAGTGGTCCTATTGTTTGAATATTAAACATAATTGCATTATTTTTATCAAATATTATATATTTACTCTACTTTACAAACATTGTAAAGAATTGGACACAACAATATCAATAAGAGATACTGGGAGGTAGAGACGAGGGGATATGCTAAAACCTACCTAATGGGTACAATGAACATGTTTGGGTGATAGACCTATGTACAAACATGAGTCAATCACTACAAAAGTGGTCCATGAATATATTCTTCCTAGTAGTATTATGGGAATGGGAAAGCAAGTATACAGTTTACTCAATACTAATATGAAGCCAGTATATGGACAACTACATGCCCAAATAAAAGAAAAACATAAAATTATTCTACTGGGAAGTGGAGAGAAAGGGTGGGTGGTAACTTCTCTCCCCCCCCCTTTTTTTTTTGTCCAGGGACAGGTTTGAACCCACCACCTATGGTATATGGGGCCAGCACCCTACTCATTGAGCCATAGGCATTGCCCTTGATTGGTAACTTTTCACCTAATGTGCATAAGGTGCATAAGGTGTTGAGGTATTCAGCACACCTCCTGGGTGAAGGATTCAACTACAACTTGAACTTTACCTTGGAACCAAAAACAATGTCACCAAAACATTTGTTCCCCTTATTATTTTGAAATAAAATAAGATAGACCACTCTTTAACTTCGATACACTGAATCCAGAAGAACTAAAATATGCTGTTGAATAAATTATGATTTTTTTTTTTTGCATTACATGAAATAGAATTAGTGACAAAGCATTGGATAGGGATTGACTTCCTAGAAAAGCATCTTCAGGGCTGAATTGGTGTTCATCACAGAAATGATACAGTAAGGGAGCTCCCTGTGCAAAACATGACTCATGAAACCACAGGGTGATTTTGAGAACGTAACCACTTCAGCAATGCTATTTTTTTAATTGGAAATTAAAAGGTAGTCTATGTTTATATCTCATATTTGAAGATGAACCACTATCTTCCAAAGCAGTGGTTCTCAACCTTCCTAATGCCTCCTAATGCCACGACCCTTTCATATAGTTCCTCATGTTGTGGTGACCCACAACCATAAAACTACTGTCATTGCTACTTCATAATTGTAATTTTCTACTGTTATGAATCATAATGTAAATATCTGATATGCAGGATGTATTTTTATTGTTACATTCTAGGAAAAGGAACCAAAGTAAGGAAATGAGTAAAGAGAGATGACACCCCCAAAGGATAGGGTGTCAAAGGTCATCTCTTCCAAGTTCTTTTCTTGTCTATTTAACCAAAAGAAAAAATCTTACACTACTGATCAACTTGAATATGCAGCACAATACATACTAAAATTCTAGAAACATGAATAAAAATGTTCTTTTGGTTCAATAACAATTATTATATATATTTGCCCAGCTGCCATCTATTGACCTGGTATTTACCGTGCACCCTGCTGGACCTTTTACGTTTTTTTTCCCTAATGCTCACAATTCTGCAAAATAAATTATTAGGTGAACTCAGTGAAAAGGGAGCTCGCGCTCAGTGAAGCTAAGTGGCTACACAAAGCTACACAGCCGGTGTAATCAAGCCTTGTTCTCGCCTGGCTTTGAAGCTAAAATTCTTTTCTGTTTATATCATTTTGATTCTCCACAAAAATGTGATTGCCTAATATTGTGTTATTATATTACATTACACTGTTTTATACCATATGTTTTCATTTAATTACAAATAATCTTATGATGGTTTTTGGTGATTAATACATCACAGGTTTCAAAGAAAAATAAAATACTGGAGGTTTCTCATAGCTAAAGTAGCCCTGAGATCTCATACATTCCTCTCACCATTGGAAAATCCTAATTAGTACTGCTTTCTAGACTATACCCCTGGCAATTAAGTTCATAATTAGAACCCAATCAAATCCTATTGTGTTTCTCACTGAGATACTAAAAATCAAATGTCAGGATGACCAGACCTGAGGGTAATCATTTGAAAATTGATCAGTGATAGGATGACCGGATCTGAGTGTAATCATTTGAAAACTGATCAGTGTTAGAATGACCAGATCTGAGTATAATCATTGGAAAATTGATCATCAATGTTAGGATTACCAGATCTGAGTGCAATCATTTGAAAATTGATCATCGATATTAGGATGACCAGATCAGAGTGTAATCATTTGAAAACTGATCAGTGTTAGGATGACCAGATCTGAGTGTAATCTTTTGAAATTTGATCAATGTTAGGATGACCAGATCTGAGTGTAATCATTTGAAAATTGGTCAAATCTTCAATAAAAAATAAGGACCAGAAGGCAGGTCTGAAAATAGTTAAATTTGCAGCCTGGAGTTCCAGGAAGGAGGTTTTCTCTGTAGCCATTCCTTCTACCCTCTGATCCTTCCTGATCTTCCTGAATCATTCTTCTTTTGTCTGCTAAAGACACCAAGTTGATTACATTTTTGTGTCTTCCTTTTCAAACTCATTGCTGAGACCAACAGTAATTGTGTATTCAGCACGGGTGTGAAAATCCACCATCATGTTAAAGTAATTGTAGCTTTTCCATTGCCTGGTAAATAAGCTTTAGAGAAACAAGAAAAAAAATTGTGTCAGCTCTAAACAGCTTTCCTCTTTGTCCTTAAAACACTTATCACTGTTTAATTTTTTAAGAGTACCATAGTCCTGAAAGGTGGTGGTAATCATGACAAAAGAAAGAACCCCAGAAAAACAAATAAATGTCAAAGACAATGGCTGTAATATAGACAAGGGATGAGCTTCCAAAACCTTGATTACCAGGAAATTCATGACTCTGTTGTTACTAACAAGACTGGAGTCCACTTGCCTGGGGTTGCCATGGTAGAAACTGGAAGTAATTACTTGGTCCAGCTCCCTTGATAATGGACACTGGAACACCTGCCTTTGGCTTCATACATTAGAATTGCCTCTGAAAGCACTCTTAACAAGAGAAGTTGGAAGGTGTAAACAATCTTTCAAAGTAGCCAGATCAAGGAATGATACTGATTGGTTATATATTATACAGTTCATTCCCAAATTATGTACTAATCTAAAGCAACACAGAGGACTAATAAACTCCCTATTGTATTCCAAGATAAAAATGATCTTTGCTCCTGTGAAATCATTCAAGTTCAGTCAATCAGCAGCCTCTTAATGGGCCCTCAAATCTAGTTGAATAAATACGAACAAAACAAACATATCAACGGGGAAAGTGATAGTTTTACTTTCATGAAAAGATCATCATCATATATCATAACAGATTTTAAATTAAGATTTAATATCGAAAACTATGATTAGACAAAAGATTCTTGAATGTCTAACTTTCCTTTGCCTATTCATTAATGTATTTGTTCATTTATTAGTATTTACGAAATGAATTTTACATGATATAATGATTAGTTGAATGAACCAACTTCAAAGAGTTAAAGAATATGCACAGAGCTAATAAAAATTGTTTCTTGATGATTCTGTGAGGGTGTTTCCAGAAGACATTCGTGTTTTAACCCTCAGACTGAGTAAAGAAAATCACCCTCACCAGTATAGAAGGGCATTATCTAATTCATTGAGAGCCCATATAGAATAAAATGTTAGAGGAAGGATAAAGACATTCTCTCTCTTTGAGTTGGCATATCCATCTTCTCCTGGTTCTCAGGCCTTTGGACTATAACTGATACTTACACCATTGGCTCTTCTTATTTTCAGGCCTTTAGGCTTGGATTGGAACTATGCTACTGGGGAGTCCAGCTTGAAGAAGGCATATCATGGGACATTAGCCACCATAATTGAATGAGACAATAACTCATAAATCTCTTGTATTTGTTTGTGTGTGTATTTATACATATGTTTATAAATATACACACACACACACACACATACACACACACACGGCTTCTGTCACCTTGGGAGAGACTTCCCCTACTTATATATGACAGCATTTTTAGAACAATGAAATAAGGGCCTCCAGGACTGTTTTCCCAAGGGAAAGTTCTACTTTGCTTCCTTACCTATATTCAGACCTTGAACCACCGGAGTCTTATTGTGGACTTTACTGCCATTGAAGTCAATTGCTTATATAAATTTAATAAGCCTATGTCTCCATGCTTCCTTGGATTCTCATTCTTATCAGCTTGTATGTTTGTAGAATGACCATTCTTCTGCATATTAATACCTTCCTAAACACTCTGCTCTACCTTTTGGACACCAGCACGTTATCTGATACCTCAGCATTGTTCCTTATGTTTTGCTGCCCTTCTTGCTTTGACTGGAGTCTGGCTCACCGTGGAGAACTCTGCTGACCTGACCTCTTCTCAAGCACATGTAGTGTGCTTTCTCATCAGTGCCCTTACACACTTATGCACTGGTCTTGTATTTCCTGAGCTTGTTCCCTCTGTTACTTTGAATATCTGATCAGATGCAGCACTTGGTAAGGCCATTGATGACTATTCTCTGTACAATTGTTACCCATCCCTGTACCTCATTAGCCTCTCTTGACTCTGTTTTCTATTTCATCATAGTATTTATCAAAATATGTATACATAAATGCATCTATAAACATATAATTATAGCTTTATCATATATCCTCTTCTACAGATTATAAGGTCCCCAAAGATAATAATTTTACTTGTTACAATTATATCTGAAATATCAAAGTCCAGAGTAAACAAAAACTATGAAATAGTACAGGTACTCCATGAATATTCATGAATATTAACTATTTCTTCTTGTAAGATGAATAAACAAATGAACTTATTGTCTCTACTCTTGTTGCCACGAGAACTTAGCAGTGAAGATGGACATCACGTTTTCACAGACCTGCACACAAACATGCTAACAATTGTGATTTGTTGCTAATCTTGTAAACTAAAAATATATAAAACTCAAACATTAGTTTAGGTGATATTTAATAAAATGTCTTAAGTGTGAATAATAGAATTTTCTAAAATAATGTATAGAAGCAATTTTCATGTTTATATCCATTCTACTTAAGGCACACGCTGAAAATTTTATCTCTATTATTCATTGACATAACCGCTACCTCAATCAAAAATGAGGGGGTTTTCTAGAATATCTTTTGGTTTCCAAAGAGTAGAGTTATATCAATAGCTAATTGTGAAGAGGTGAATTTCAGCAAGAAGCTTTGGGGGAAAAGAGGAGTGAAATATTCATCTCAAAGTGTAGGAGAGCAAGATTGTGAAAGGAGAGTGATATGTATTCTGGGCAGCTCAACAAGCCCTTGGAAGTGTGAAATCATAAAATTAAAGCAAATTCAATCTTGAGGCTGTGTGATTTTCTCCAGTGATGTTCGGCTATTCTCTTATAAGCGCATAGAGGTTTATTTTATCTAGAAATGAATTTTTCTGAAGAAAGAAGAAAGGGGCAAGTGGATTGAAGTAGCACCTGTGAGAATGATTGATGTGATGAGCCCTTGGATTCAAATAGAACATGAAGGTAGGGAAAGACAGGAGGCAAAATGTCACAAAATTTTGGGGTAGGTCAAAATATTACCAGAGCTACAGTCCTTGAGCAAGGAAATGGATAATTATTGCTATGCAGTTTCAGGATGGTCTCCTTTGAAAGTGTTTTTCTTTTGAGGAGTTATGACAATGAAAATATTATCGTGCTTAATAAAAAAGAAGAAAAGTACCCGGTTCCTTTTGGTAGCAAAGCAAAGCCCAGGTCTTACCATTCTCCCAGTGGACTGACCACATCTTAATTCCCTTGACTCAACGGGCTTAAAATATTGTGCAGCTAATGATCCCATGTCTTTTCTGTTACCACTTAATATTGTCATATTGTTGCCTCAACTATCACTGTGGTCAGACAGCTCCAGTGACCTGTTTTATCCCAAATCTCAGCACAGTATGGAGTTGGGGAAAAATCATTCCAATTATTAAGCACCAACTACATTCTGAGCTTAATTTCATGAATATATGGATAATGACAGATACATATATATATCCATATATGAATATATTTATTTAAACAAAATAGTTATGCTGTATCTATATATATTACACAGTAATGTGCATGAAGTAGGCACTCAAAAAGATTTTACTGACAACAAAATGAATATATGTTATTTCATTTACCAACTGTTAGGGATTTTTTTCCGTTGATTTCTCACTATGGTACACATTCAACTCAATGTTAATAACCATTTTTCTTTCTAGAAGAAAGATAATATTAAAAAGAAAGAAAGAAAGAAAAAGACATAGTAGCTGCTATTGCGTTTGGTGTTCCGTTTTTTTTTTTTTTTTAATTAAATTAGATTAGAAATACATTTTGATTCTCTGCAGGTTAGAATGAATAACAAAAAGCTTTCTAATGAAAAGCTCAGTGATAGACTATTTAAGCTCACTACTAACTGCTCTCAAGCTTAGAAATAAAATATCCTAATGGAATAGGTGGCACTATATAATCCTCTTCCTGGCATTCATTACATCTTGTTTCTCAGAGAGGATGGCTGGAGGATAGAAAATGGAAGCATTTCAACAGCAGACCTGTCAGCTCATAAGCCAGCATTATTTACTTTAAAATTTCTGCTGAGCACACAGACATAGAGAATTGTCAATGAACAGTTCATTTGTATGCAAAAGTGATTGTCAACAATTTGCTAATATTTAAATGAAAGATTATCCTGCAAATAATTATAGGGACAGACTCACCAGAAAATATTTTATATGCATGTTTGAAAGTTAGCATTCAGTAATGAGATTTGTTTATAAACTGGGGAAAAATTAATTTTTTTAAAATAAGAGAGCTTATAATATTTGAGGGACATACAAAAGTAAGAGAAATACAAATATTTTTATAATGGATGAGAGAAAATGCATTATGTACATTTCCTAATATTACTAAAATTAAATTTATTAATAGTTTTTAAACAATAAAGTTTAGGTAATCTAAACTTTATCTAAATCTAATCTAAATTTCTTACCACCATTTTGTACAAAGCTAAAGATAATAGTGAAGTGAAGATTCACTTCACTACAAAAGGAGTTCTGATTTTGGCCACAGGACGTATTCTTGTATCTATACCACTGGTTTCCAGAGTGTGTTCTGAGATCATTTATATCAAAAACTGGATGGTCAACAGCATTAAAGAATCTGAATATTTTAACTCTTGTTGAATATTTACACTGTATCGAAAAGGCCCTAACATATCCTGCACTGTGCAACACAATGTGTATTTTAACAAACCAAACCCCATTTTAATTGACAATACATTTATATGTCTATTTGTTTGTTCATTCAGTTATTCATTCTATTACATCTTTTTACAGTGTGTAAATAGCCCCATCTATAACACATATGTCCAAAAAGAAAAAGAGAGAACCAATAGTATGTGTGTATGTATACACACATGTAACAGAACTGGATTGTTCTGTTATTTTCCATTGAAACTGGTTGTCACACTTTCTATGTTATGAGAAACAGCATGTTGGCTGGTAAATCTTTGTAAACCTTTTCAGTCACTTGGACCACCATGTGCCATTGAAGTAATATGTCTGGCCTCATAGATGCCTAGTCGACTTCACAAACTTTTTTTTTTAATTGGGAAAAGTATATTATTATAAAGGGGAAATTACAAACATAATTCACTTATAAATGAGGATGCAGTATCCTGAATCCTAAACAACTTATTAACAAGTTGAAGTAAAAATTAATGTTTAAGTAATGTACTTTAGTCAAAATCAAATCCAATTTCTGTGAGAATTAGATTTTAGAACATAAATAATAATAATTTTAGAATCCCCTCCACTAATCACAAGTGCCTCCTAATGTGGCCACTTAACAATGGCTACCCCTGTGCATATGGTGGGGTAGGAGTTATGGGGACATGAAAAGCAAAAATTATCTAGGGAGGAAGCTCTCTGTTACCTGGGAGATGTCACCCCTCCTTGGATACACCAAACAAACCATGATGAGTTTTTGCATTGTTCTTGGACTCATTTCAAGTATTTATTTTTCCCCCTTAAAGTCTATATTCTAGATAGAGGTGAAGAAAGTACAGCTGACCTTTGACCGACAGGGTTGGAACTGCAAGGTTCCACTTATAAACAGGTAGTTTTCAATAAATACAGTTGGCTCTTTATATATTTGGGTTCCACAACCTCATCCAATGGTGGATCCAAAATACAGCATTCATGGGAAGTGAAAGCTGCCTGTGTGGAATACAGACTGTTCCCATTCAGGGGTTCTACAGGGCCAACTACAGGACTTGAGTATGTGAGGATTTTGGTGGCCGCAGGAGGTCTTGCAACCGAATCCCGATAGATAATGAGGGACACTAGAGCTACTATTCACTAACGGCATGTCCTCCTTTACTGTTGACTACAATTAGGTCTAAATCCAGAGATCTGTTTGATGAGGAGAGGGATTCTTAGTGGGCAGTTAAAAAAAAAATGAGAAAGAGATAGGGAGAGAGAGAAAGGGAGAGAAAAAAAGGGAGAGAGAAAGAAACGAAGGAAGAAAGAGTTGTGATTTGACATTTGGCACATGTTAACTTTATTTATCACTCTTCCACACTGAGATACTGAGGTAATAGAAGGTTCTATAATGAGGATGATGTTTTGCAAACATGAAACCAGTCTGTCTAATTTTTTCCTAAGGCAGGCTCCCATGTATTTTACCATTTTCTGGGCCAAACCCTGAAGTTCATTGCTCTTGGGAAGGAGAAACTAGTGGCATTTCCTATAATACAGAGGCCATTAAGAAGCCTTTAGATTTTTTTTTCTTTTTTTTTTTTTTTTGAGACAGAGCCTCAAGCTGTCACCCTGGACAGAGTGCCATGGCATCACAGCTCACAGCAACCTCCAATTCCTGGGTTCAAGCGAGTCTCTTGCCTCTGCCTCCCAAGTAGCTGGGACTACAGGCGCCAGCCACAACACCCGGCCATTTTTTGATTGCAGCCATCATTGTTGTTTGGCGGGCCCGGGTTGGATTCGAATCCGCCAGCTCAGGTGTACATGGCTGGCACCTTAGCCCGCTGAGCCATAGGCGCCGAGCCGAGAAGCCTTTAGATTTTAAACCAAGTTTCTTTATTTATAACACCAAAAACAACTAGTCATGGTAAAATAGGAAATAATTTTCAAAATTTCTCCACATTCAGATTGCGGTCCATCTGTGGGTATCAGAAAATGAACTGAACAAGATTAAGACAAGTTTTGAGTGTTGTTTTTGGTGAGGTTTTTTGTTTTACTTGTTTTTCCTTACTTATTGATTAGGACACAACAGAATTGAGTAGAATCAAATGGAAATTGAATGCGTCACTCACATTAGGAATAAATATTGTTTTGTGAAACATGCTGTATTTGTCAAGTTCTCCAAAAAAAAAAAAAAAAAAAAGAAAAGAAAAGAAAAAGAGAGAACCAATAGTATGTGTGTATGTATACATACTGTGTGTATATACATATATATACATATATATATATATACACAAATACATATATATGACATACCTATGACATAGGATTTGTCAAGGGAGTTGGCTCATGTGATTATGAAGGCTAAAAGGTCTCATTATATCTATAACCAGGAGAAATTAGTAGTGTACTGGAGCTCCAGCTTTGAGTTTGTAGGCCAGAGAACCTGGTGTTCTAATGTCCACGGAAAGGAGAATATGGGTGTCTCTGATGAAAGATACAAGATGGGAAAGGAGGGGGGGAGGCAGAAAGGGAAACCACACTTTTCTTCTGCCTTTTTGCTCTAATCCTGGCTCTTGGCCAATTAGATACTGGATGGTGCCCACCCACGGGGGGTGATGGTATATTTTCCATATTCAGCCCACTAATTCAAGAGTCAATCCCTTTAGGAAACACCCTTTCAGACATCCCCAGAGGCAATGCTTTCCCAGATGTGTGGAGTATTATTTAAACCAATTAACACCTAAAATTAACCATCACGTATGCATATACATCTTACTGTGACAGGAAGGACATCTCAGGTTGGGGGAACCCCAGAGCTGAAGGAATGTGAGCCATGCTGGACAGGATAATGAAAACACCAAGGCTATCATTGATGCTGCCCACTTCTTTTACAGGACCTTGGGAAGAGATGTCTGGCCTGCAATACCCACACTCACCCTTGCTGATTTTCTCAAACCTTACATCCCATAGGGGTCAGCAAGATCCAAGTGAGCTGGTTAGAATCAGGTGAGCACAGAATGGCCTCTTTGGCCTTTTCTAAAAACGACTTTATTCCTCACTACTAGGTTGTGGCATTTGCCAGTGTTTTTTATGTCCTGCGGAGAGATATGGAAGTCATTGTAGAATAAAGTACAGAAGGGTCCAGGGTACTAAGGATGTTGCCAAGGATTGCTGGGGCAACCTCCTTGCCTGAAGGCCACCGAGTCATTATAGTGATAAGTGGGTATTGAGAAGAGATCTATTTAGTATAGACAGATATAGATTTTTTTTTCTGGTCACTTTCCAGCCTGCAAGATCACACCACACATGAACTAAACAACAGACAACATCTCACATGAGCAGAATACCCAGCAAACACTCCCTCCAATACCTTGCCATCCACTGGGCAGCCAGCAAAACAAGCAAGCATCTCCTGAAGCCAAGAGTGGGATGCAGACTTCTCCCTGTACTGAGGGATCCCCTGACTCTGCTCTTTCCAACTCCAGGTGACCACATACCTCGCATTACCTCTGTCATGAATCTGCACAAAAATAGGGGGGTGGAGATCTGGCAGGTGAAACTCTGAATTTGAAACACAGGCTGTCACTCACAAGCCTGATAGATTTTGCCTGCCTATTCTCACTGCCTCTACCATACTCGCATCTGAAGACTTAGAGAAAACATAACTTACTATTACATACAGTCCCACTCAGTGCTATCTCAGAGCCAGGGATCCCTCTCATAACAAGATAACAAGAAGCATGGTCATAATATATTCCAAATAACTAGAAAATAGACAGGTGGGAAATACACTGAAGGGCTGGGGTGGTGTGTTCCAGGACACACTGATTCACACTGATGGCACGTGTTTTATGCAAGCCTCATAAACTGAAAGCATGGACATGTGGTCCGAGTGGTCAAGGTAGTATTGGTTCCTCTTAAAAAAAACCTAATATTTAATGTATGGAATTTGTGTTTCTTAACCTTGAAACTCAGATGAATAGAGGTCACCTTTCCCTAGGAAGGACAGCTATCATCATGTGATACTGTAAAGAATACCACTGAATTGAAAACTATAAATGTCATCCTGTCACAAGGGGCATATGGAAGATCCAGCAGATAAATTAAGGTGTCACTGTCTTGGTGAAGGCTCCTGGCCCTGTTGATTCTGGTTCCTTCAGGTTGTGGCTTAACCAGGGGGTAGGAAAGAGGGTGTCTTGGTGAGGAAGACCACAGGAGAAGTCCTATTCCATCATGTCCAGGGATGACTGTTCTTGGTGAATTACAGCCCCTTTACAGGTAATGGAAAGCAATTGCAGCCTCACAGAGTCGTGCTCAGGGTCCACTAAGTAACCAACCTAGACAGGTGTGGGACAGGCTTTTGGAGAATAAGTGAGGGAGGAGTGAATATGGAATGACAGTGGTGGGCTTGGAAGCAGAGGCATAGAGTGGGCAGGTGGCTTGTTTCAGTACCTGTTCCATAAATTAAGTCTTTTGTGTTATAGAAATTGAGCTGCTCCAGAATGTCTGCACTTAGCAGAGGCACAAGTACATCTGAGCTGTGAATAGTTGTATTTCACGTGGTTTACCTTCCATCTTCACAGATAACATTTTAGGGCTTTGGAGTCTGGTTTCTGACTTTATCCCTTTTGCCACCAACATCATGGTTTGGACTGATGAGACTCACAGGATGTTTTGGCCTCAAGCATCATACAGGATACAAAGTACCCTGACTTTCCAAATTCACAATGAAGGGGCATAAAAGTCCAAGCCAGCCTTCCCCAGTGCTTATTGTATTGCAGGGGAGCCTGCTGGAACCTCAGCCAGGAGTCAACACTGAGTTTGAGTTTCAACACACAAAATAAGGCAAAGGATTCCAATCAGAGGCCATACAGGTGACCTAAGAAGCCCATGGAGAAACTAGTTTACTGGTGGAAGCTGGGATATAAATAATGAGAACCCTGAGATAAACAAATCCAACAAAACCAGGGGCTATAAACAAACATTTTGATGAATGAATGACACCTTCTGCCCAGGAGTCAGATCTGGACAGAAAAGCAATGTATGTAAATGGCAACAGGTTGAATCAAGGCCAAAAACCTACAACAAACATCAGGGTTTAATATATATATGCTCTAATATATATATATATATATATATATATATATATATATACACACACACACATACATATATATATGCTCTAATATGTATTAATGGAAATACTGAAATCTCAGAGGCTTACAACAAAACACAGGCATTTTTCTTGCTGAGGGGGGTCTAAGCAAAACTAATCTAATCTGAGTCCACTGGACTTGCCTCCAGTCTACAGGTAAGATTTATTTCCGGTCCATGTTTCATTCTGAGATCCAACCTGCAATTTCAGTGGCCACCTGGGATTTATTCTTCTTGTGGAAAACAATAACAGCCCAACAGGACACATTGAACTATATGAATGTTTAAAGTCTCTGTCTACATCCTATCACATTCCATAGACCCAAACCAGTCATGGCCAAGAATAATGACATAAAAACAGAGGTGTACATAGTCCAATCTAAAAAAGTATTTTCTGAACAATCATTTTATTTATCACATATGCACAAATGATGGCTTTTCTACACCAATCCTTACATTTTAAAAAGAGGGACATTGGTATGTGTACAGGTGTACTTGACTTAGAAGTCCGGTGGGAGAGCCTGATAGATCCTCACTTCTGAAGAACCAGAGGGTCAACTATGTCTCTTCAACAAAAATGGATCAGACTGTGACTCAGCTCAACTGAATTAATGCACACCCCAGGACGATAGTTTATGAACTTGTAATAAGTTGACTACTTTTCCTAAGTAATATGTATTTTGTTTTGATTGAGAAAAACATTTTCTTTTAAAAGCACATCTGTTAGGATGTCAGGTTAATAATTGCTTGTTGCTTGGAGAGCGTGAATTCAGAACAGAAGGACTCAGTGGGGGTTGGGGGAGGGTTGATGACTTTATCCTATATAGATTCTAGTCTGTAGATTCTACAGGAAATCTATAGGAAGGGAGGAACCATTGTGGGGATGCAGGGTTGTTGTGACAGCTGTGTTGGCCTCAGAAAACAATATTGCCAATCTGATTCTGTCCCTTGCATTTATGTTGGCCACTGATTAAAAGGATATTTATTCATACATACAAAGAACAACTCATTAGGCTATTTGTTGTATTTCCAGACTGAGGACAATTTTGTCCCCATGTACAGCAATACATATGTTTATGGTCTGTGTTCTGGTCTCCAGGATTTAAAACATTCTTTCTCTTTGTTCTGTGATGTACTTCTATTTTTGGCATGGTGAACATAGTTACTCAACATACAAAGATAATTTTTTTTAGGGGAGTGCTTTTTAAAATGTTCTGATGCCTTTATGATACTTAGATACCTATAATAAAATGGCCATTGAAATATTAGTTGAGATAACTGGCTTAATACTACTGTTCCATAATATGCTACAAATAAGTGGTTGACATTTGAGATTGTTGCTTGAATATTTTGAGTGTTTATTTTCTCATCCACAAATTGGGAAAAAACACAGTACTTATTCTGGTAGTTCCATAGAAATAGCATGTATTTTAAAAGAATTTAGATAATGTATAAAACAGCCGGTTGGTCTCTGAGTAGCTCATAAATGATTGATAAATCTTATTGAATAAATTTTGAAGTATTTCTATCAACTTTAAAATAATATATAATATTGAATTATTAAACTCTACCTGGTATTTATTGTTGTTTTACATGCTTCTCGGGTTTTCTTCGTTAGTGTGTTAAAGGCCTTTGTGCCAGGGCGCCAAATTGTGCTAATGCCCTCCCCTTTGTTTCTTTTGCTTGTATAAAGATGAATCTTGATTAATTTTTACCTATTTTTCCATGCATCAACAAATGACAATTCAAGTCAACAAACAATAGAAAACAACAGGAAAAGAAAATACCAAAAACAATTGAACAATAGACCCAATTTTATTTTTACTGAAAAATCTTCCAAAGAAAGCTGGCAACAAAATACCACCTTTGCCATTAGTGATGTGCATTTTTATTATTCATTCTTCTAGAGTGATTTTCCTTGGTTCATTTTAATCCTGTTAGAATTCCCTTTAATGGTCATTAAATTTCAAAGTACTGCACAATTAAGGATTAGCTAACTATTAGACCATATAATGCCACTCTGATTTATGCAAGCTTCATTAAAATATTTTTCAGTTAAGACCTGAGTGGGATTTGAAACGCATCAGATTTAAGAATTCAAATCAGTTGAATGAGATTTTTTTCTTTCTTAAACTCCATCTATGTGCTTTTGTGATGCTAGATGTTTCCAAAAATGTTGGTAGTGGCCACAAAAAAGAGCAAATTTGAGAGAGGTGAGAGTTTAGATGTACAGCAAAAGAACGTGTGTATACACACACACACATATTTGCATTATGATAATGGTAGAATGTCGGAGTTTTGAGTCACACTGAAATGGGCAAATTATCTTTCAAAATTTGTGTCTAATTCTTTTTCATTGAATTTAACACATAATTCTAATGACATACAGCAAATTGTCAAAAAAAGTGTCAGCTTAATGTGGCATCTGTTTATTACATCTCAGTTCTGTAGGTCAGAATTTGGAGTGGGCTCAGCTGGACCCCCTGCTTGGAGTCTTGCAAACCTGGACATAAGGTATTGGCTTGTCGAGCCCTTCTCTGTAGGGTGTAGGGAAGAATCCACCCCAAGGCTCACGCAGGGCACGCCAGAATCAGTTGCTTGTGATTGGAGGACCCAGGAGATTGTTTCCTTCCTGTTTGTCAACAGAGGGTTCCTTTCTTCTCTCCATCTTCAACCCCCCATGGCACATCCTCTTCTTCTCATCTTTAAACTTCTGTGAGTCCCCTTTATGTTTCCCTCAGCTACATTCCAGACATACTTTCAGGGACTGCTGATTAGATTAAACCTGACTGGATGTCCCCATTTTCTGTTTATTTTACTGTCAACTGATGAACAATGTCAATAACCTCTGTGACCACTTCATGCAACACCTAGGTTACTAGGTTTACATGATAATTGGCAAAGTAGCATCTTGAAATGCGCCAGGGGGAGGGCCTGGGCATCTTTGTCATTTTTCTTACCACAGGCTATAAAATAGAACTGATAGCAGGATATAAGCCAGAGGATTCATATAAAGATGATGATAGGACATTATGTAGGTAAAGAAATTATTTCTATCACATAGTAAACAATAACATTAGGATGTCATAGTTTTTAATATTGTTTTTGTTATCAGTTTCATTATTATCATCAAATTCAAATTTAAAAGATTGGAGAAGTCATAATTGAGACTTCAAAATACATTGCTGTTTTAAACTAAGGTTCACCTTCACCTAGAACTAAGGCTACACCATTCTATATGTTAAGGAGTGCTTAATTCAAGATTCTTTGGGTTTCTAATAACAGAATCCTGGCTAAAATCAATCTAAGCACAATATAGTCCTATATTAGGTCATGCAAAACGCTGCACAGGAGACATCGATGATGGTGATCTGAGAAACGCACTCTTCACTTTGGCTTAATTTCCTCATACTAGTTTCTTCTCTGTGGATTATAGCTTATTTTATATTTAAAATTGCTCATATTTGATTTATCAATATTAACATGAAATAATGTATATAAATAAGTGACAAAACATAATAAAATGAACCCCATGTACACACCGTTTAAGAAGCAAGAAGTTATCAATTAACCAAGCTTCCTCCCTATCCCAGCCATTGCTTCCCATACAAAGTCCAATGCTATCATGGATTATTGTGTATGCTTCCCTTGTTTAGAAACAAATAGGTTTATTAATGTGTTAATCCAGAGACAGAAATAAGAGGTTATTTCAGCACAGACAATGTAATGGAAATGACTAGGTTTAAATCAGAAAAGGCAAAGAAAGAGAGTGCTAAGGTTTTGTAGTAATAGCAATTTCAGATACCATCCTTAGGCCTGGGGAACATAGAGAAGAGTTTGGAATTATTAAATCTTATCATTCCTGTAGGGATACAACTCAGAATTCAATAATCCTCCAAAGTGGAGCTGCTACATATTAAAGCAGGTGTTTCTGACCTCAGAGGAAAGGCCCACCGTGCTGAGACCCAGTCCTTTAAATAGGGGGTGACAACTAGTGTTGGGGTTTCAGAACTCACAGAAGGTCCCCAGGCCCCTGAGGAAGGGACTTCTGTGGGTCTGATGTTTCAGAGTTTGCAGGTGTGGCCCCTGACGTAGAGTTGTGGGTAAAAGCTGTGGGTAAAAGGGCAGCACTTGTGGCTCAAAGGAGTAGGGCGCCAGCCCCATATACTGGAGGTGGCAGGTTCAAACCGGGCCCTGGCCAAAAACAACAAAAAATAAATAAATAAAAACAAAACTGTGGGTAAAAGACACATACCAATGTCTGAGTGAATAAAAAAGGTTTTCCCAACTCTGGAAAAAACTCAAAGTACACTGAATTTTGCCAGAGCAAAGAAATCTAATGTGAGCAAAGAGACATTGATGGGTTTACTCACAAGAAGATAAAATATAGGGAATGGGAAACAGACAGTAAACAATCCTTTATTTCTCTTCCAATCCTGCAAATTTTCTTGGATGCATCTTCTTGGCACTGACTTATTTGGAAGATGGAAAACAAAGCAGCAATGTAAGGTCTCCATCTTTGTATGGCTGAATAGTACTCCACAATATACAGATACTACAGTTTGTTAGTATCTAGTAACAGTACTCCACAATATACAGATACTACGGTTTGTTAGTTCATTCATGGACTGATGGTCCTGGGTGGTTGGTTCCACATCTTGAAAATTGTGAATTGAGCTGTGATAAACATTTTAGTGCAAAAATGACCTTGTGGTAAATGTTTTTCTGTTTGTTTACTTCTGGGTAGACACCTAGTAATGGAATTGTGGGATCAAATGGAAGGTCCACTATTCTCCATACTTCCTTCTGTAGAGGTTGTATTAGTTTGAAATCCCACCAGCAGGGTAAAAGTGTTTCCTCCTCTCTAAACCCATGCCAACATCTGCAGTTTTGGTACTTTGTGATGTGGGCTATTCTCTCTGGAGTGAGGTGATATCTCAGAGAAGTTTTGATTTGCATTTCTCTGATGATTAGGAATGATGAGCATTTTCTCATGTGTCCATCAGCCATTTATCTGTCTCCATTGGAGAAGTTTCTGTTTATGTCTTTGCTCTTTTTTAAAAAGTTGACAGGCCCCAAGCTATGGAAGAATTATAGTAAGTAATCAAGTGTGGATGAGGAAAAGCTGTTTTAGAAATAGGAAGTAAAAGATGATGTTTTAGAAATAAAATCTGTAAAATATCTAAGAACAACCAGATGTATGTTTGTGCAGTATCTCCAAAATTCTGCAAGCTGTGTGGCTGGAGTTTATGATCCTGATGCTGGAGAGACAGGCAGAGCTCAGCTTATGAACACAGTGAAGCAACATGACAGAGTGGTTAAAAGCACAGTTTGAATCTCAGATCTCCAATTACTGGTTACACGACCATGGAGAGTTACTTGAAATTTCCATGCCTGAGTTTTATCATCAGGGAAACAGAGAAGCCTCCTTGTGTTTTGGTGTAAGTTAATTTATGCAAGTCACTAAAAACACTGGCAAGTAATTAGCTCTTACTATTTGTTAGCTAACAATGTTATTATTCATCTAAAATTTACATATATCAGCAGGTAAATGCAATGTGTCCCAAAGGCAAGAAGGAATCATTGAAACATTTTAAGCAAAGAGGTTGTGCAAGATGATATTTTCATTTTAGGAATAAACATAATCACTCTAGAAGTAGTCTGGAAAGTGGCAAGATGAACTACTGAGCTGGAATTAGGGTCATTAGTGGTTGTCCAGGACAGCAAGAATGAAGGCTGGTGTCAACACCATGACATAGGGAGAGGGGTTGAACCAGGGAGACAGGTATGAGAGATGTTTAGGACGGTGAATCAACAGGACTTGCCACCTGATTTAGTGTGGACATAATGGGAGAAATGCTGCCCTGGGAAGCAGTAAATAATCTGCAAAGAATGATCACGCCTACAAGACAATTCTTTATTGTTGCAAACATCTTTCTGGAGCAACAGCTTTATAAATCACAGAAGTGAGTGTCTTCAGGAACTTGGAGACTCGCAACATTGATACTAACCTCCTGTGAACCTTGACACAGCAGCAGAAATTTTGTAAAAGAAGATACCTGGAATGTGGCTTGACGTTTGTCCAGGGAATTCACAGCAGTAAAGAAGAGGGGAGTGAGATTTTGTTTCTAATACTCAAGTGACAAATCTCAGCAACATGTAAACATATCAATCGTTAGAAGATTCCACTGGCCTGAACATATGATCTCATCATCTAGAATGAAGAAACCAAAGGAGGTCAGGGAGATTAAACACACACACACAGGAAGCACAGAAATATATGCACCCATCATTATTTTTTTCTAATAACCACTAAGTATTAAAGAGCTCCATAACATATCCAGTACTACTTAACTTACTATTATTTTGAGATATACGATGAATAATTTTAAAAAATAATTTGATTCATTGCTTTCATTTTTAAATGAGAATAATATATAATTAAGGGTTAAGGCCAGGCAGGCTGACTCATCTCTATAAACCTAGCACGTTGTGAGGTTGACAGGGAGAATTAAATAAGGCCAGGAAACCATGGCCTGTCCAACAAAGCAAGATCTTGTTTTTACAAAATATATATTTTGCTTATATATATATTTAATATATTTCTCTACATATATATGTAGTATATGCATGCTGTATACATATATGTTAATATGTGCTTATATATGTGCTAATATATATACGTTATTATAATATATATATACGTTATATATACGTTATGCTAATATATATACGTTATTATAATATATAACGTATATATATTAGCTGAGCAAGGTTACAAGTGCCTGTAGTCCCAGCTTATAGGAAGACTGAGGCACAGAGGCTCATGAGCCCAAGAGTTCAGGGTACAGTGAGCTATGATTGTCCTGTACCAGCCTGGGTAACAGAGAAAGACCCCTGTCTTTATGGGTTAAGACATCCCCAGAACTGTCATTTACAGAGGCAAAATTGTAGAATTGCAACAAAGCCCAAAATGTCAACTATTGATCAGCAATATTTCTTCTATACTTCTCTGACACTTTTCTCCACCCCTCCTTTTTTGCTTATTTCCTTTCTTCCTTTTCCTAATCCCTCCTTAAATACACAATGAGCAATATGAAATGGAAGACTGTCCCATGTGTAAGTAATATTAGGCAGGATATTGTACTCAAACAGTTCACAGCCGTAAAAGGGAATATATATATATATATATATTATATATATATAATATATAAAATCATTCAAGCATGAATGACCTGCCCAAGTTACACTCACAGGTAAAGAAAAATAAATTACAATCATATAATTGTCTCCTCCCTTACTTTCCTCCCTGAGCATTCACATTTGATTAGTAAGATTCTGATCTCCCAGCTTTACTAAGCTCACCAATCACCTTCTGTAGAAATTCTGGGAGATGGGGCCTGGGTGGGGTGTTCCTTTCATCCGAGGGTCAGTCTGAGCTACCCCCTGTGTTGCTTTGTCCTCTCTGCGAAGACAGCACCATTACCCACCCTGCCACCTGCAGGGGACTCTCAGTACTGCTGTTATTGTCCTCAGGCTATTATCCATCATGCCAGAACCCCACAGACCAACCAACTTCGGTGTTCTTTACTCTCTGCCACAGGGACACACATTTCTCATTAGCACCTATTAAAGAGGCAACTGTCACAGCTGACTTTTGGAGGACCCCAGGTGAGGCCTCTCCTTCCCTAGAATACTGAATGCTGGGCTACAGAATGGCCTCGCACCCTCTGACACTAGATCCTGAGGAACCTCTCTTAGGCTTCAGTTTCAACTCGAGTCTGGCCAGCTGATGGGTAGCGAAACTGCTGCACTTTGCTTCAGAGTTACCAACCGCCCATAACAGGTCAGACACTCCCAGGGTATTTAAAGAGAGACAGGTAACCAGGCTTCCACTGAGAATACGCTGACCAATCTCTCAGGTGATGTTTCTTTTTTTTTTTTTTAATTTATTCAAATTTAAATGAAGATACCATATTTAGGTGACATTGTTCTCACTTCCTGGGTAAAGTGCCATTGGTAGAAGAGCCCCTTCCCTGCACAGTGTGGCAAAGGGTATGGAGCAGACCTGGCATGGAGGACAGTACAACACAGGAAGGCCTCCCAGGCTTACCTTGTACCGCCGGGAGATACTCAAATTATCTTTTAACCTTTTGTAATAAAACAAAACACATACTATTGTTTTATGCAGCCTCACAATGTGCGTATTAGGTGAGATCCCACCTCATGCCTTCCCTCCTTCTGCTATACATCCTCCTCCCTCACCCCTCCCACCTCTCTCTACTCATGAACTGGACTATATTAGTGTTTTACTGTTCTTAGGAACATGTAATTGTTTATATATTGATTTTATATTGGTATGGAATACACTGAATATTATTATTTTCATCCTTGTGACACTTTACTAAGATGAATGCATTTCAACTCCATCCAGGTAAATGTAAAAGATATAAAATCTCCATCTTTTTAATGGCTGCATAATATTCCATAGTATACATATACCACAGTTTTTGATTCATTCATGGGTTGACAGACAGTTAGGTTACTTCCATGACTTGGCAATCATGAAGTGAACTGCAATAAGCCTAATGCAAATGTCTTTGTGCTAAAATGATTTATGTTCTTCTGGGTAGAGACCTAGTAATGAGATTATAGGGTCAAATGGAAGGTCTACATTTAGATCTTTGAGGATTCTTCATATTCTATCCAAAAGGGCTGTATAAGTTTGCAATACCATCAGCAGTGTAGAAGTGTTCCCTTCTAGGGCGTTGCCTGTGGCTCAGTGAGTAGGGTGCCGACCCCATATACCAAAGGTGGCAGGTTCCAACCCAGCCCCAACCAAACTGCAACAAAAATGGCCGGGTGTTGTGGCAGGTACCTGTAGTCCCAGCTACTCGGGAGGCTGAGGGAAGAGAATCACCTAAGCCCAAGTGCTGGAGGTTGCTGTGAGCTGTGATGCCACAGCACTCTACTAAGGGTGACAGAGTGAGACTCTTGTCTCAAAAGAAAAAAAAAAAAAGAAGTGTTCCCCTGTCTCCACATCCATACCAGGATTTGGTGTTTTGGGACTTTGTGATGTGGGCTAATCTTGCTGGGGTTAGGTGATATTTAGAGTGGTTTTGTTTGCATTTCTCTGATGATTAAAGATGATGAGCATTTTTTCCTGTGTTTTTTAGTCATTCATCTTCATCCTCAGAGAAGTTTCTGTTCAAATCACTTGCCCACTTATAGAGACGGTTGTTTGCACTTTCCTTATTGTTTAATTTGAGTTCTCTGAAGATTCTAGTTATCAGGACTTTGTCAGATTCATAACGTGCAAAAATCTTCTCCCATTCTGAGGGCTATTTGCTGTTTGTGGTACTCTTAGCTACGCAAAAGCCTTTTAGCTTGACCTAGTCCCAGACACTGACTAATCTCTCGGGTGATGTTTCTTGATATCAAAATCATCTTAAGGAAGCTCAACTGCCCACTCCAAGAAGCCAAGGGGAACTATGAAGTTAAAAAGTGAAGAAACATCTAGAAAGGATGAAAAACATTTCTATTCTGCTCCTGCCTCTCCCTTTACTGTGTAAGAGACCATGAACACCTCCACATTTTTGTGCCACGGTTTTTGCATCAATCAAAAGAATTGCTGTCTGACATTTCATTCTCAAAGAGAAAATTTCTAGATAGAATAATGAATGTAAATGCGTTACTAATAATTATTAAAATCCCTTTTCAAGGGATTTATTATTTGTTTATTCCCTTTTGGAAAATAGTAGGAAGTATTTAGTTTTTGATTTTTCTAAATGAAATTTTCTAAGTTGAAGTGATTTGTGTTTTGGAATTGAGAGGGAGAGGATATTAGGGAATTTCAGAGAGTGACTGAATATTAAATTAAGTACTAAGCGACACAAAAACACAGAAAATGTCAGTTCATGACGATGAGAAACAGTAAATGTGTATCACAAGAAGAATGAGGAAAATTCTCAGGCAATTACAAGTGTTCAGAATATCCCCAGACATGGATTACACCTTTGGAAATGACCTAAAGGTTGTTTTCTTTGTTTGTTTTTGTTTTGCAGTTATTACGGTTATTGTTTGAACACGGTTTTCAAGTACTGTAGAAGACATTAAAAGTAATAAGCATTTTGGTTCTGCAGCGCAAAACCTGAATGTCAAACATCACGTAAGAAAAAGCTATTATTGATAGGAACCTTCTTATCTATGGAATCCGCGGCTCTGTTACTTTATCTCCTAAGGGAAAATGAAACAATATATAGGGTTCGCCATCATCATCATCACCTTCTTCCCATTTGAAAGCTACCCCAGCCTTACAACACACTTAGAGACATATCATAGCATTTTTTATCTGATAATCAAAACCTTCGTAAGGATTGTCATCCCCAGTCTATATAAAGGGAAGACTGCAGTTCAGTGATTTGAAGTGAATTGACAGGTCTCCCTTGTACTTCTGGGAGATACTCCATCACCTTTTACTTTTGGAATAAAACAAAACATGTACTAGAAACTACATACATGCATAGTTTAGTGAATTATTAAAGTATGAATTAAAATTGGCATTTCCAAATAAAAATCAGGATTATTGGTGTGTTTAATCTTGTCTCCCTTACACATATAACTCTTTTACTTTCACACTGAGAATCTTGGTTCTCAAGGATGTCCCAGATGACAAATTCAGAAGCCCCTGTGATATTTATTTATTTTATCCCATTTTTTGCACAAAGCACTCTTAAGGATAATCATGATAATACCTCCAGCATCGATTACGCTTTCCAAAAACAATTTTATTTTTGGCATTCACTGTATCATTCCACCTTCATTGTTTACAGATTTATTAATGCTACGTGTCATAGAATTCACTCCTTGTAAGTATACCATTTGTTGAGTTTTCTGTGTGTTCCCATTTGTGCAACCTCCTCTAAAAATAACCTTATAATATTATCATTGTCCCAAATATATGATTTCCTTTCTCTCCTTTGCAGTTTCTCCCTACCCTCTGCCCTGACTCTGAGCAGCAACTAACCCACATTTTTTCACTGTAACTTGGCCTCTTTCAGAATGTTGTAAGTATGGGATCATACAGTACATAGTATTTTGTGTTTGTATTTTTTCACTTAGCATGATTTTTTTTTTTTTAGTTTCATCCATATTGGTGCATGTGTCAATACTTTTTTTTTTTATTACTAAGTTGTATTCCATGTTTTGTGTATACTATACGCATAGTATTATCCAGTCAGTAGTCAATGAACATTTAAGTTGTTTCTCTTATTTAGCTGTGAAGAAAAATGTTGTGAAAAAGATTTGCATGTAGATGTTTATGTGGACATATTTCCACTTGGGGGTAAGGGACAGGTAGACTCTTAGGAGTAGAATTTATAGGCTACATAGTATGTGGATCGTTATTTGAAAAAAATCTATCAAACCATTTTCTAAAGTTAGTTTATGCTTTTGGGTTGCCATCACTCTCCTAAACCCACAATTTTAATAGTTATAGTTTATCTACTTATATAGATTATGCAGCCATTAAAACATATTCTCTTTCTCTCTCCCCCTCTTTTTCACCCCCTTAATTTCTCTTTTCATCTCTTCTGAAAGCTATGGTGTAAATAACGCCTTCCAGCGGTCTTTTTGCCAATCCATCTCCAATCATGTTGGTTTTCTGAGACTTAGTCTATAATAGGCTCCTAAAGAGGAACTTATATGTCCTTCGTATTTGCTAGATATAAATTGATTGGTTTACATTTTCCTTTCTCCAATACTTTAAATATGTTATTCCATTTTATTTGACATAAAGCATTACTGCCAAAAGGCTAGTGTTAATCTGATTTTCTGATATGAATCATATCCTTTTGGGTTATTTTTTTTCCTAAATATTCAAAAATAAATTTTCCTCACTCTTTAAATTGTAGTACTTTTAATAGATGTTAATCCTTCTTGGTTAACATTCTCAGATTCATAATATATTCTTTATATACATGGTCTCAAACACTGTCATCAATATTTGTTATGCTCCCGGCCTTTCATTTTTCCCTTCAGGGTTTCTGCCATCACTGTTGGTTCTTCCTTGCAGGACTTCAATGTGTGTCTCCATAAAATCATTTTTAATCTCTTCATTTTTAAACATGGTCCATTTTCACTGTTGTAACTCTTTAGATATTATTTATTATTTCCACTTACTTTGTGTTTCATTTGGCTTACTCTACATTTCTAAAATTATGTCCTGTTGTTGTAATCCTGTCTTGAGTTCACTCATAATGTTCTTGCTACTATTTTCATCTTTTCAGAAAAGTTCTCAAACTGAGATTCTAATTCAATATCCAATTCCATTTTACCAATATTTTTGCAGCTATTCCTTTAAACTTTAAATGTACACCTTCCTTTGTTTGAAGAAAGGAGGCATAAATGAGAAAAGTCTGTAACATACACCTAAATCTATGTAGCTTTCAACTTAGTAAGGTAATGCACAAGAAAAAATTCATATCAGCTTCTCTTGTAAGCTGTTACTCAGGTTAATTTGGAAGAAATGAATAGAAAATAACGATGAAGTTAAATGGACCAGATTCTGAACATATTAGCTCAAACTACATAAAGTTTTTGATCATTTTGAACAATCAAAACAGGATTTCATGTGATATTCAGCCTAATACTTATGATGAAATAAATGTCAGAACAACAAAAGATAACCAAAAATGTTCCTTTGAGCTGGAGAAGCAGAATGAGATAAAGGCATTTTAGGGCCCCGAATGTGAAGTATCTTACTAGGTCTTCTATGGACACTTGAAAAGGACGTGTAAATCCACTATTGTTTGATGCAGAGTTCTATAAATGTCAACTCGATTCCGCTGGGTGATGATACAGTTGAGTGCTTCCATACACCTGATAACCGTCTGCTCGTTTGTTCTATCACTTGAGAGATCACTGTAGATGTCTCCAGCTATAATTGCAGGTGTTTATTCCTCCTTGGTTCTGTCAGTTTCTGCACCCCACAATTGTATTATCTGGGGCTCCTGTTGGTTTCTGTGTCCCGGTAGATTGACCCTTTTATCATTACATAATCTTTTTCTCTGACCCTGGACATTTCTTTGCCTTGTCATCTACCTCATCTGATATTAATAGCCTATTTATGCTTTCTTATGGTTATTGTTTACAAGGTATGTGTTTCCTTCATTGTTTTTACATTCAATCTGCCTCCATATAGTTTCTTAAGTGAATTTCTTGTAAACAGACTGTGCTGGGTCATTTCTTTAATCCATTCTGCAAATATCTATCTTTTCATTGGTGTTTTTAGAACATTTTCACACGATATAATTATTTTTATGTTAGAATTGAGGACTGGTCTTTATTCTCTGTTTTTTTGTGGGATTTGCCTTCATATGTTCTTTTTTCCAGGTCTCTTCTATAGTACTTGAGGAATTTTTAGAATTAAATTTTAAGTTTTCTATAGTATTTTATGATTGTTCTAGCTATTGTGATATATATGCACGTGTGGGTTTGTAACTTTTCACAGCAATCATTTTAGCAGTTTGAGTGATTTATAGAAACTTTCCTACTTTACATTTTCATCCACTTGTCTTTTGCAAAGAAAAAGAGATGAAGCAAAACCCACTATATTTTTGCTTATTATGTTCTTTCTTTCTAATATTTATGGGTTTCTTCTTTATTGTTTCTTTTCTGTTTATTAAATGTAGTTTTTTTTTTTTTTTTTGTAGAGACAGAGTCTCACTTTATCACCCTTGGTAGAGTACCGTGGCATCACACAGCTCACAGCAACCTCCAACTCCTGGGCTTAGGAGATTCTCCTGCCTCAGCCTCCCCAGTAGCTAAGACCACAGGTGCCTGCCACAATGCCTGGCTATTTTCTTGTTGCAGTTCATTGGGGCTGGGTTTGAACCCACCACCCTCAGTATATGGGGCCGGCGCCCTACTGACTAAGCCACAGGCGCCACCCAAGTGTAGTTCTTCTAAGACAAAATCTTTTTCTTTATCTAAGATTATCTATCTTAAGTTTCCCTATAAGGTTATTTTACTGAGTATAAGATTTCTGGTTGACACATCTTTTCTTTCGGCAAGGGAGTCGAAGTTTCCTATCTTTTTACTAGTATCACACCTGCTTATATTTGCTTGCTGAAGCATTTTTATCATGACACTTTTAAAATCTTTTCCAGATAATCATAGCTTCTTTGTTATCTTAGCATTAGCATTCATTGATTCACTTTTTTTTTTTTTTTAGGTTTGGTTTGAGATCTTTCTTATTCTTGGTATAATAACTGATTTTCAATTGAAAATACAATTTTTATATTATGTTCTAAATTGAATTTAATCCTTCTTTCTTAAGTGGCTTACTATAATACAGACATTGCTTGGCAAAATTTTGGGGGTCACTTTGTTAGTGCCAAATACAGGAACAGAAGTCCAGGTTCTTGTCTCAGCCTCCATTGACACATGGTGGGGAACTTCCTTACCATTACTAAATGGAGGGAGGAATTCCAGCTTCCCAGTGAGCTCTACTGACAACATGGGGAAAGGTAGCTTCATGACAGTACAGCAGGGATGAATGTCCCAGCTCACTGCTTGGCCTTTTCTAAAATCTTCTTGGCAGACTGGCTGGGTATTTTGATATAGTTGCTGAAGGATGATGTATTAAGCCTCACACTAGGACTTCAGTAATGAGGGTATGAGAGAGGGTATATGTATGAGAGACCATAGGTTTTTTTGTTTGTTTGTTTTCCTGTGGTATTTGACTATAGAAGAACAGTCACTGCTTATACATCTTCTAGTTACTCAGTGGCCCCTTTCATAATCTTTGGCTAGAGAGAACGGTTTCTCTTTTTTTAATTGTTATAGTTGTAGCATACATAAAGCAAAAAAAAGAAAAAGGAAAAAAAAGGAAAAGGAGCTTCCTAAGGTCATACTATTCCTAGCTGTCTGCCACCTTCTTTGACATTCACATATTTATTCAAATATTTTTCATTATACTTGGAAGAATAGGGAAAAGGACACCTATTTCATCTTCTTGAAAAATAAAACTCCTCCTTCCTTCCCACTCTTGAGCTCAGGCTGTCTGGACTCAAAGCTTTCCAGATGACTTGAGTCTTAGCACCTGACTAGATGGCTATATTTTCCTGAGGAATAAAATATTGACTCATTAGCTTGATTTAACCTTTCGGCAGTGTATACATACATCAAAACATCACGCTGTACCCATAAGTAAATATACAAAATTAGAATTTGCCAAATAAAAAATAAATAATTTTAACTTAGAGTTTCTCAATCACAATTGTATATAAGAAGCTCCTGGAAGGCTTTGAAATCCACTGTCATCTACCTGCCAAGTCCAGATTTTCACAGTAGGTCTGGACTGGGGAAGAATGCAGATTCTCCTAGTGACCTTCAGGGCTGCTCCAATTTGAAAGGCACTGGAGCCTGGAAAGGCAGACTTGGCAACCCCTTCAGCTCCTAGGAGTCTAGTGGAAGAAAGGGGGAGGACTGATCTTAACCCTTGGGTTGCAGACTAATGCCCTACCCCTCACTTACCGATGGGCAGCTTTGCAGCCCTAGGCAGATCATGCACCAGCAGTACACACTGCCTGTAGTACATCCTTCTAAAACGGGACTCTGTTCCCCAGCAAAGCTTGGAGACAAATGTGAAGTTTGTGAGAGAAGACCATGTCTAAGACCATTGCTTAATTCACATCAAATCTTATCCAAGCAAAGACCTGCTGAATGTAGATTAAAACCTGATGTTCCCAAAGGATCTCCCCTGCCCCTCTCCTGTCACTGCTGTATCCATGGTAATGCTGCCAGAGGGGACTTTGATCTTACAACTCCACTTTGCAAAAAAAGAGAAAGAAAGAATAAATGAAAGCCTGAGCATGGCATTCTCCTGCCCAGTCTCTCAGTGCTCCCCACACCTAATGTTCTCACCCAGTCTCTGAGCTGTGTGCCCAGCCCTCGTCCTTTATGGTCCTACCCGGTCCCAATCCCCTGTGTAGCTGGATGCCCCTGTCTTCCTGGACTGTCTTCTTTTCTCCTTTGTGAACACTGAGCTCATACTTGTTTTTCAAAAACAAGCTAAAACCTCCTTTGCTGCCTTCAGGGAGGCTGCCCCTTCTGGCATATCAATCCCGAGCCTCTGTTGTCAGTCAGACAGCCGGAGATGGAATCCTAACTTGTCATTTTGCCAGCTATGTGAACCTGGACACGTGACCTTGTTGTGCCTCACTGAGATTATATGCAAAAAGGGTTTAATATAATAATTCTCTTAGAAGGTTTAAGGAAACTTTCAGCAATGTCGGATTATGATTTTGCTTTTTAATTATTTGAAGGTCTCCCATCTTAGACTATAAAATTCTTAGATGAGGAGCTCTATCTCCTCTACCCCATTCTGTCCCCTCTTCTCATCTCCTCGATCCCTTCCTTATTCTCCTCTACCTCCAACACTAAGGGGAAGCCTGAGTGAGGCTGAGCACCATACCAAGTGGTAGCAAATAAAAAAGGAACAAAGAGATGTAAGCCTTCCCCTGGGAAACTAACTTCCAGGGAGAAGTTTTAATGCAATTCCCCACAGGGCAATGACTCTATAGACAAAGGGAATAATAAAATGCTGGGCAGTGGTGGAGCAAAGGTGAGCACTCCTGACAGAGCACCTGCGAGGAGCATTGTACAGATCACACATTCTGTTTGAGCAGAAACTACATAGACAAAGGGGAGGAGAATCCTAAAAAGGACTAAAGCAGTGTGGAGGGCTTTTGTCTTTGCCAAAGCGGCAGAGCAGAGGCCCGGGGAGCAGGTGGAGGCCAAGTCTGGGCCAACCCTATGACCAGTGCCTGGGACACCATGCAGAAGAAATTTGTATTATTTTATTCTTAAATAGCCAGATAAAGTATTTTGAAAACTGTAGCCCATTTTTCTCCTTTCAGTCCTAGGTCTCCTGCTTTTGTATGCAGAACTATTAATGAGAAAGAATTTTTAAAAAAAGAAAGAAAGAAAAAGAGGTATTTAGGAGATGGGGACAACATTTTGAGAGGAGGAAAGATGAAGATTTGGACTCAATTTCGGTGTGAGGATGTTTGGCGAATACACAAGGGAGACATTTATTTAACAGGGTCCTTGGTAGGGGGCTCACTGTCTTTCTTCCTCCTCAATGACCTTCCCTTCCCCTTTACCCCTTTCTCTCTCTCTATGTGTACATTGGGCATATATAGAGAGAGACAGACAGAGAGAGGGAGAGAAATATGAGCATATGCCACTAAAACATCTTCTCACTCACTCCAGAAGTGATGATGCAAACCCTTGCTCTTGCTCAGACTTCATTCTCTTTATTATAATTGTGTTTTTATCTCTTTGGCTCCCACCATTTATGCAAGGGCTCCAAAGAATGGTTTGTTCTGCTTTCTGGTTTTATGACATTTTATTACACCATAGTGCAGTCTTAAACCTCTTAGTCTTTAACATTTCCAAAACAATCTGCAAATATTATCCAACCAATCACACCTGGACCCTGCGAGGTTGGGTCAGTGTGATTATTTCTGCTTTACGGATGAGAGAGCTGGATGGGGAAGGTTAAGGGATTTGCTTAAGTTTGCAAAATAAAACAACAAATGAGTAAAGCACTTACCAGAGGATAATTCTCGACTGATCACCCTCTTGTTCTTGAGAAGCAGCTGTTGAAAAGAGGAGAATAAGGTGGGTCAGAGAAAGTCAGAGGAAGACTTTTTATGGCCTTGGGTAAAACACATCACCAGCAGAGCTGGTTCCAGGTTGGATATATTAATTACTTACGTGTTCTTGCCCAGGAGTGATAACAAGCAAATATGTGATACATAGTATGTGCTTGGTCATAATACATGTGTTTAAATTTAGAAGGTACTAGAAATACAGGTTTTTTTTCTCTCCCCAAATACTTCTACCTAACTATAGCATAATGAGTAGTATTAGCCACATTTGCAACTGTGTTTTGTTTAGGATGGTGGAGTTCAACAGCCTAGGTCCAAATCTTGTTCACATCACTTTTATGCCTTACAACTTTGGACAGATTACTGAGCCTTATTTCCCTCATCTCTAAAGAAAAATAAGACAAAAAGAATAATAATAGCCTCTGTTCACAGAGTTGCTGAAAAGGGTATGGAAAGAATTGGAACAGTCCCTGGTTTTTGGTAGACGTTGTATTTATTCTTCACTGGCTTGAACACAGGTACACTCAAAGGCTTTGTTTTCACTCCCTCTCACTATGACCAGTACAGAGAGTCATAAAATACTGAAAGTGACATCCGTGTGCTTTTGGAAACTCCATAAAAAATTAAAAATAAGAGTTCTAGTTATACTAAAGTAACTGTACAGAGAACTTGAAAGGACTAATCCAAATCGATTTGAGGACTATTACTTTTCTGTGAAAATATGGAATACTATTTGAAATCTTTTGATTAGGCAAATGTCTTTTGTGCTATGGAAGTTGTTAGCATAGGATTCTACTTATACAAACATTAGGATAGCTAAATAGCAACATTTTGCCTGCATTTGTATAGATCTTTGTAACCACAGATGCTTATTAAATGTTTACGGACCATTATGGTAACTTGCTTGGCAGTAGTGTTCTATAATAGCCACTTGAGAATAATATAAGAAAAAAATTGCCCAAGATTTGGCATGGAATTGGTCAGAAATTTTACATCCTATTCCTATTTAGTGATCTAAAATTAAAATAAAACTCTTTACATTCACTGATACACAGATGAATGTACTAATCTGAAGATTAATTTGAGTTCATTAAAAGCCATGGCACCTATTATTTTATTCTAAAATATAGTCTTTACTTTGAAATCTACAGGATTAAGATATTACATTAGTTGTCAAATACATCACATGTTGAATTTATCACCTTATTTTTTTTAATATTTATTTTTACATTATGTGGTGTCAATTCTTTTTTTTTTTTTTTTTTGTAGAGACAGAGTCTCACTTTATCACCCTTGGTAGAGTGCCCTGGCATAACACAGCTCACAGCAACCTCCAGCTCCTGGGCTTAGGCGATTCTCTTGCCTCAGCCTCCCAAGTAGCTGGGACTACAGGTGCCCACAACAACGCCCAGCTATTTTTCTGTTTTGCAGTTCTGCCAAGGCTAGGTTTGAACCCACCACCTTTCGTATATGGGGCCAGTGCCCTACTCGATGAGCCACAGGTGCCATCCAGTGCCACTTCTTATAAATATCATGTGGTATTCTATCCTCAGGTTTTAAAAAGATTAAGAATTTGTTTGCACTGAGACACTGTTATGAATCCAGAGAGGATGGAGAGAACCTAGGTTGTGGTTTAACCAGAACTGCAGATCATTTATATTGAGCTTCCCTTTCAGAAGAGAAAGGAATAAACGGGAAGTATAAAGCAATGTATGTTTTTAATACCAACACTCTAGGTAGCCACTTTGCTAACTCTGATTTGGACTTCTGATGCATCAGAGGGAATCCAGGAGGAATCAGGAAAAAAGATAGTTTTAAAGAAAATGGATCATATTTCCCAGAAGTGGATTAGATATGCAATATGCAAATTTCTTCTTGAATTTCTTGCTGAAGCAGGAACACAGAACAGCAGAGGCCATATGAACATGGCATATTCTCTGGATCATCTCATCCTTAAATAAGAAGAAAGAGAAAAGGAAAGATGAACGCATGGAATCACACATTCTGAAATCTTTCCTACAAGGATTACGTATGTGGGTTGTTCTGCTGAAATTACAAGTATTTCACATTCTAACTTTGAGTGTGGTGAGAAGCGTTTGTACGGGATGGGAGGAAGTTTATCTGTCAGATTGTGCCATCTGTTCTCGGGTCTGGGGTCTCAGTGGAATTCTTATAAAACACTTTAGAGTTTTTATACTTTGGGAGGCACATTGACACCAGGGGACATGTTATGGCTATAATTCCTTGACCATAATATGACTGTGTAAACATGCAGCCTTTCCTTGGGCAATGGGCTATACAAGAAAAAAAATGGACTTTAAAAAGCATTTTCTTATCCCTCTATTTATAGTTGCAAATCTCTGACTTGGGCGTCTTTTTTTTTGTTTGTTTGCTATCTTCTTTCTTTATTAACTTGTACAGACTTCCATTGTTGCAAACACATTTTAATTATATTTTCTTCTTGATAAATTTCCAATCCTCTATTTTTTTTTCTTAGCAGCAGCACTAGAACTTAGAAAGGAGACTGAGTAATTGAAGACTCTCAAGTATTTTTTAAATTGGTGGAGAAATAAATGTACTATCCACCTGTTACCATTGCAGCATGATGTAGCCTAAATGTAAAACTCCCGAAGTTAGCAATGTTTTCTGGGGAGTGGCACCTAGACCCTCAGCAACTTACTTTGATTTTGCTGTTTAGTGAAAGAGAGGCCACGCTCTTTCCAGCTTAATTAGATTACACTGTCATGTTCTTCTTTTTATATTCCTCTAATTAGCTGTGGTTGAATTCTGTTTGTACCATAAGCTAGACTATGTGCTAAGCCTGCCTAATATGAAGATAAATAAGATATGGCCTCTGATACTGAAAACTTACAGCTTAGTGTGACAAATGCTTTTTACCAATACTCTCACACTGAATCGATGGTCTTTGCCTGATAGGAGCATAGAGATGAAAGAAATTAGTTAAATTGAGCTTAAACAAATAGCCGCTGGCAATGGGAAACCAGGTAAAAAACAAACAAGTAAAACACACACACAATGAAAATAAGAACAAAACATTTAAGCTCAGCTTTAGCAGGAGATATTTCAGAAAGAGGAAATAGCATGATGAAAGGTTAGGAATGATTTATCAGGGAGAGGTTTGCTGTTGCACATAACAGAATTTTTGCAAATAAATTCAGAGTTTAAGCATGACTTCCATAGGTTCAAATCAAGAAATCTTGCTCTTTCCATAATTTCTATCGTTATCAGTATGTCAGCTTTTGATCTTGAGCCCTTCCTGTCGTAACTATGAGATACCTCAGCAGTTCCCTGTCCCATGTCATTACAGAAATATGTCAAAACCCCTGGGGTGTAAACATTTCAGCTCTGAGTTCTCTTTAAAGGCAGGGACACGTCCCTAGAAACCCTTCATGTCTACTGTCTAGATTTGTGTTATGTGTCAAGTTTTAAGCCAAACACTGGAAATGGAAGGGAACTTTTCTTATAGACTCAAAATAATTTAAGATTTGCCATTAGGGCTGGATAAAGATCCTCCAATGAACCTTCCTGAACAAGAAAAGGGTTCTGACAGCATGGAGGAAGCAGGTGCAAGAATGGAGTGGGACTGACTGGGAAGCATCATGCCTGAGCCAGGAGAGAGTGCAGACACAAACCACTCACAGAGCTACTTAGGGATCTCCCAGAAATCCAACTGGAGCAGGCAGTAAGAACCACCTTCCCAAAGGACAAGTATGAATAATTTTCATTCTAAGTGAAATAATTTGTGTCCCCCAATATTCTTCTCTCAATGATAAGAAAAACATGGAGTGAGCAAACATTAAATTTTGATGACCTCCTTCCAATGTGCTAGATATTGAGATTCATGAACATTACAATAGTAAGAGAGAGTAAGAGGTAGGTATAATACACACAAGTAGTAAGAGATAGGTATAATACACACTTTTCACATGAAAATATTGAGATGGGGGATGATTAATTTAATCAAAGCCTCATTAGCTAGTAAAGAGCAGACCTGAGATTTCGACTCTGGTGGTCTGGCCCCACAGCCTGTGCTGTTTTTAGGTCTTCAGTATAAGACTGGTTATCTGTGCACACCCATTAAAGTTCTATCAAGGGATAAAAAAGGGAAGATATTGTGGAGGAATAAGGCATGGCATTTTTCATAAGCCCCTTTTTATCTCTGGATTTGTGGTAAAAATGGAGTTATAAGAGCACTCAAAGGGGCCCTCAACAAGGCAAGGAGGGTTGGACTTTGGAGCAGAACTTTCTCTCTGCCTCTTCGATGTTCTTTAACCTGCTATGGATGTAGGTGCCACTCCTCTGAAAATGGTACTAACTTTAGGAGTTTTATACTTAGGCTACAATTTTGTTGCAATGGTAATAGATGGATAGTACATTTTTAGATGTTTAAAGAAATTTTATCGTGGTGATGAAATTTAGCTTTATCTCTGTTTATGTTATAAGGCTGGCAGGGCTAATAGCCTAGAAAGTATTATGAGGAACACTTTCCTCAACCACAGCTATTAAAGAAGTTTGTGAATCTGGCAGTTGGGGTTCATTCTCAGGGGAGGGCCCCACACCATTCCTCATCAGCTGTGTTCCACCTCACAGAGCAAGAGCCCATGGGACCAGCGTACGTATGGACATGACTGTGAAGAATTTACTTCTTCTGGCTGGGCACAGTGGCTCATGCCTGTAATTCTGACACTTTGGGAGGCCGAGGTAGGTGGATCACCTGAGCTCAGGAGTTTGAGAACAGCCCTAGCAAAGCAAGACATTGTCTCTACTAAAAATGGAAAAAGTAGCTGAGCATTGAAGAGGGTACCTGTAGTCCCAGCTACTTGGGAGGCCGAAGCAGGAGGATCACTTGAGCTCAAAAGTTCAAGAGAAGCCTAAGTAAGAGCAAGACCCTTTCTCTACTAAAAATAGAAAAACCGGCCAGGCAATGTAGTGCCTGTAATCCTAGATACTCAGGAGGTTGAGGCTAGAGGATCACTCAAATGCAAGAGTTTGAGGTTACTGTAACTTATGATACCATGACTCTCTACCCAGGGTGACAGAGTGACACTCTCCCCTCCCCCAAAGGAAAAAAAAAAGAATTTACCTCTTTCTTTTTTTTGGATACTTGTCTCTGCTCTGAAATTTATAAACACTCACACGCAGACCTGCCTGGATTGCTTTCCAGGAGTGAATCCTTTTAAAGGCAGACTGCCCTGTAGATATATTGACTCTTAAGCTTGACAGGTAGTGAAAGGCATCTGGTCTCAGGGACTGTGGCCCAGTGATGTAGCCTGGGTTTGCTCCATGGGGGAGTGTGTCCACATGTGTATCCAGTGGCTCCTTTTAGGGCAAGATGATGGCAGGGACCACAGAGATGCATGAGATTGAGACCTCTGTCCTCATGCCTCATGTCATGAGTATCATCAGTGGGCCTAAGACTGTTTACTGGCCCAGAAGGGAGAGGGAGAAACAGGTTATACAAGGTCTATGGAATGAAACCCAGCACTTTGGTGATGATAACACTGGCACTTTTATATCATGATTTGCAGGAAACCCCTTGCGGTATACAAAATGCAGCATGATTCGACAGTCCCAGAACTTCATGACTTAGGGCACTGCTATATTGTCCATGTCATCGGTGAAGAGCTGAAACAGAGAGATAAAGGAATGCACTCAGGGACCAAGTAGGATTTGTTCCCCACTCTGCCAGCTGGAAAGGCACACTGAAAAACTGATGTTAAGAACTGGTGTGCTTTTCTCTTCATTGTCTTCTGATATTGTATTTCCAGGGTCTTTGACTTTGCCAGCAAGATCTAGAATGGGTAAATGAAAGAAGCTCACTGCGGGCCTTGCTTCACACATCATCTGCACCCCCGTTGCCCAAGAGCCCTCAATGGCTCCCTGTTGCTTTTGGGTGGGTGGACCTCAACGGTTGCAAGAAGTCTTACTACTTGTGATCTGTTTAGCTTCTAAAACCTCAGGCTATTCTTCATTAACTTCCAATATCCAGGCTTGTGCTGCTTCTTCCACTTCCTAACACCTCCCACCATCTCTCCTCTCTTTGGGGAGATGCACATAGGGTCTTCCGACCAGACCTACTTGCATTTCTGTACTCCCCTGGCTCATGACACACGCTCTTCAATCTTCACTTTTATGCCACTTCCTCTCATTAGCCAATACCCCTTATACTGTATGTTCATTAGCACCCTGCAATGTTTCCTTTTGTAGTTCTTAGCAAACTTTGTTGTGTGTGTCCCCATCAAATTATACATAGCTTGAGAGGGGGATCGTGCATGTACATCTTCCCACAGTCCCCCAGCTTGTAAGTAACTCAAGGTGACCCAAACTGGAAACTGTCATTATTTAATGCCCAAGTTAATAACATCTCAAAGGCTTGCAAATCATTAACTGTAATGCTAGTAATAATTAGCATTATGTTTTCTTAGTAATTTAATTATTTACTTTTTTTTGTAATTTGTGAAGGTAAAGATCATGGTGAAAATACAAAGAGGAAAAACAGGAAAATGAAATGGGTGCTTCTGTACATTTACATAATATAAAGTAAAGAATTTTTTAAAAAATCAAAATTAAACTTAACAAATTACAACTTGTTCAGAATTTTTTTGAAACCATATGCTTATCACCATATTTTTTGCTGCCTTTTCTTCCTTCTTCTATTTTTATTTTAGCAGACACATACTGTTCACATTTAATTTTAGGTATGGGACAAGAAATTTAACATATTTTTTTCAAAAACAAAAAAAGTAAGAAAAAACTAATTTTATTGCATTTTACCAACTTTGAGCAGAAAAGTATAAACCCATGAGATATTACCAAAAACAAGAAAGGAAAAATAAAATTAAAAAAAAACACAGTCTGAGACTGAATATGGCTAGATGAAAATAGTGTTTAGCTTTTATAAGAAAAAGCCTCTAACCACCCCCAATTCACCCTTAGTTTATATTAAATGTGAGGCAGTAATGAAGAAGGTGGAGACAAGAGTGCCAAAAAACTTTGAAATGTTTCCAAATATTTGCATTTGCTTAGAGTTTTTGGAAGAATGTTCTGACTTAAGGATTAGGAAATGAATGAGCACTTTTAATAACAATGAAATACTGACACAAAGGGAAACAATCCCCAGACAGCTGCCACCGTTCTGGAAAGATGTGGAGTGCACACATTCGGCTACAAAAGATAAAAGGAAATTCTTGCTGGAAAGAGAAATGAGCAGCAAGATACATGGGGTGATGAGTAGAAGGCAAAGATGAAGACTGATGTTCACTTTTATAATAGAGGTGAAGCAAAATATGGGGATTCTGGGCGCTATCCTCAACCCAAACCTGTAAGGCTGAACTATCCATCTCTCATTTTCTTATAAAATGTGCACAAAACATTTCAAAACTCTAAAATTACTCTGAGGCGTAGAGTAAATAGGCTGTTCTGCTGTGATCTCTCCATTTCCTAAGTGCCACGTGTTATGAGAAAGTTATGGCAGAGAATAAGCAAAGCCTAGCAAGACATGATAGGAACAGGAAACAGCAGGGCCACACGGAGGAAACCCCAGACCCTTGTCAGGGTGAGCGCGGAGATGTGTCCATCTGCAAATAAGGCCTTGATAAGACCTTTCTGTTTGTTCTTTTGTGGGTCAGTATTTAATGAGTCCCTTGGGTAGAACACGCATTGCTCTAAGCTCTTGATACACAATCCAGATGCTGGTAGCAAGGAGAAGATAGCCAATCCACCAATCAGATAAATAAGTGATATAAAACAAAAATTAGTGCTTATAATAAAAATACAATATGCCCACGTAGTACAGAGTAATCAGCTGCGTAGGGAGAACGCTCCAGTAAAAAGTGTCAACTTGAGCCTTTCCGAAAGAATAACAGGGATAGAGCTATATTCAGATACTGGGGGGTACTATTTTAAAAAGATGGAGCATCACATGAAACAGGCTACAAGAAGGAGCCTAGAATGTTTAAGAAAGAGAAAAGAGGCTAGAAGTGTGCACTAAATGAGTGAGAAAGAGAGCAGTTACATCTGGCACGACGCAGGGGGCCGATCTGGGTAAACTCCACCCAGCCACAATAAGCCACGCAGAATTACATGTCCCACTCCACTGGAGGCTTTGTGTTGGCAAGTGCCAATTTGATTTATGCTATTAATGACACTCTGGTACCTGTGTGAGAAAAGGACTGGAGAGAAGCAAAGCCAAAAGCAGCACAGTGAGGGGACGTTTCAGTTCCAGATGTGAGATATATATATATGTAGAGAGAGAGAGAGAGACAGAAACATAGAGAGGAATGAGGGGAGATAGTCTTACCATGTTTGAGAAATATTCTGGACATAAAGTGGATCAGAATAGTTCATAAACTGCAGGTGGATTCAGGGGGGAACTATAAGAGTTTAGCCTGAGATGTGAAAGATTGGGAATAGGCCACTGTGAGAAGACTATAAAGGTTTCTGATTGGCCCATGTTTCATTTGAAACCTCTATTTGACATCCAGTTCAAAATGTTGCATAGGTTAGAATATCCTGAGAAAGTGGGAGCTGAAAATTTAGACAGAGAGCTGTCAGCATATGTGTGGTATGAAAATGCCTACAGTGGGTAAGAACCCTAGGAGAGGGAATAGAAACGGTTTCAGGCTTGAAACAAACCAACCTTTAGATGTTGGAAAGAGATAAAAATCTCCTATGAATGGAGCCAAGATGGCAACATTCCCTGAGTCTCAACCACTGAGAAGGCTTTATTCATCTGGACACTACTGTGCGTGAACCGCAGTACAGATGGAAAAGGCTAAAATAAAAGAAACACAGACATCTCCCCCTCCGTGAGCTCAGTAATTGATCATTGAGAAAAAGTAATTTCAATGTCAGTATTCTAAGGGGCACATGAGACCCAGTGGGGGTAGGTGCTGGGATCACAGAAGAGCATACAGTTAGCTATTTAAAGAGGCTCTCAAGAAAAATCCCTGGGCCAGATGTCCTAGGCTGACTAGATACAGTCACATGTTACATGATGACGTCTTAGCCAACAACAGATTACGTATACGCAGTGGTTCCATCAGATGACAGTGCAGCTGAGAAATCCTACTGCCTTTGCGAAGTGCAATGCTTTGCTCAGGTGTCTGCAGCGATGCTCGTGCCCACACGTCACCTGCACGTCCAGTCATACAAAAGTACAGCACATGCCATTATGTACAGAACACAATACTCGATAATGATAATAAATGACTGTGCTACTGGCTTATGGATTAACTGTACTATACTTTTATCATTATTTTACAGTCCTTCCACTTGTAAAAGAAAAATGTTAACTGTTATAGCCCCAAAGACCTTCCAGTGGGTCGAAACATGGAAGAGAAAGACAGTGACCCTGATGATTCTGACCTTAGACTCATGTGTGTGTTTGTGTCCGTTTTTAACAAAAAGTTTTAAAAAGTAATAAAACAAATTTATAAAATAATGATATAAAGAAAAGTATTTTCTTATAGCTATACAATGTGCTTGTGTTCTAAGCTTAATGTTACTGTGGAAAAGTCACAAGTATTAAAAAAATAAAATATATATATATATATAAACTAAAATATTTATAGGAAGGTAAGATTAACTTATTGCTAAGGAAAAATATTTCTATAAATCTAAGATAGTCTACAATAGCGTGTTTATAAAATCTACAATAATGTACAGTCAAGTACTAGGTTATAAAGTTACTCACCCCTCAGAACTGCATCTATGCCAGGAAGCTCCATGCTTGGTAAGTTTCCTATACAGTTGTGCCATTTTTTATCTTTCATACTGTACCTTGTTTATGTTTAAATATGTCTAAACAAATACTTATCACTGTATGATAATTGCCTGCAGTGATCAGTACAATAACATGCTATATGATAGGTTTCTAGCCTAGGGGCAATTGGCCATATGATACCGGTTAGGGGTGCAGCAGGCTACACTACCTATGTTTGCATAAGTGCACAATCTGATGTTTGCACAATGATGAAACCACCGAACAACATGGTTCTCAGAAGATTCCCCTGTCCTTAAGTGGTGCACAAATGTATATAGGTGAGAGTGTATAAGTGGGGATTCCCATAGTGAAGAATCTCCTGAACTCGATGTCTTGTTGCCAATCTGTGTGTTATTTCCACCCCAGTCAGGTGCTGAAACAAGCATCCTTCATGGTGTGCAGCCTTGTCTGGTTGTGTGAGGACAGGTGCCTGTCTGTGAGCGTGCCTGTGTGTTCTATAGTATGTTTTGCCTTTCACTGAATTAAGAGGATAGAATATAAATGTCTAGGTAATTCAGGCTGAATTGTCTAAGTGAAAATGACCCATCTCTTTGGTCAGCTTCACCTTCTCTCTGCACATCATCTCCCTGGATGGCCCTGTGGGTAGGAGCAGAGGGACATTAGCTCTACCTTTGGTTAGGGCACCCTAACATAGCTCGCATCCCCCACAGTTTCATGCAAAGTTATTCCAGAACCACCACATCTCCCATCCCTGGTAATTTGCAGGTAAGACATTTAATACCATAGGCAATAATCAACTATTATGAATTATTGAATAAAAATATTGTTTAATAGAGATAGCGGTTTAAGAAGTAAACCTGCATATGTTATGAAAGTGAACCTGAGATGAGACAGGAGACAATATTGCTTTGTTGTTTTCTAAATAAACGGATGAGTTGGTAATATAAGATCACTGGGTTGCCATGGGAATCAAGGAATTAAATGAATGCCGAGGTGCAGAACCACTATTTGTTAAGTGCACCCTGTGCATGAAGCGTTCTGCCACGCTCACTGACCCAGTTAGGCAGGAATTGCACGTGACTGAAATTAAGACTGAGCGAGGCTGCAAAGTATGTAAAGCCACCAGGAGTTGGTGGCAGGGTCTCCCGCCAAGACGCATCCCAAGGGAAGCCATGCTTGTCTTTCTGCCCAGCACTGCCTCCCAGTGGTCTCCCTTCCCTCCACTGCAGAGCCCATGTGTGCACTGTGGGTTACAGCTTTTGTTTCTGTCACCGTCACTCTGCTTTTGTTATTGATCTTGCTCATTCAGCCCTCCTTGTCTTTCACCTGGTGCAGCAGCCCCCTCTTTATTTCACCTGTCACAAAAGAAGACGTGCTCTTCTCAGTGTAGAACCGATAGTCCCACCTGTTCATGTGTTCTCAATCACTTCTCTCCTCTTCACGAAAACTTTCAAAGCACTTTATGCTGGTGACTAAGACTACACACAGACTTTCTTTAGCCAAAGTTTTCAACATTATATGCTATCAAAGATGTTAATCTCAGGTGATGCCTCTGCACGCACACCAGGAACCAGTGGGTAGCTTAAGTCTAATCAGAACTGAGGCCTCTTCTGTGCACCCCAGAATAATCATTATTCATGGAGATGAAGGCAGAAAGATCAGAGTCAGTTGTAGGAAATATGGTCACAGAATCAAAAGATTAAAGTGATTCAAGAAGGGGTTGCAAGCCAAGGCTGCCTCCAGAAGCCGAACATGGCAAGGAAACAGTTCCTCTCATACAGCCTCCAGAATGACTGTTTATTTTAAACTTCTGAACTCTGCAAATGTCAGAGGTTTAATTTGAGTGGTTTTAAGAGCAAACATTGTGATTTTTGTTACAGTAGCAATAGTAAATTTAACATATACCCCTCTTTCTGGTTAACTCTGAGTAACCTTATAAGCTCTGCTTCTCTGAGCTTTCCTTCTATATAGGAAGAAGATTCAAATGGAGAGGAAAATCCAGTCTGACTTGGCTTCTAACTCCATTCCCCTTTACCTGAGAAGTGAGAGTGGGCTGAGTGTGACATTTTCACCTTCAAGTAAGCAGGGAAGAGAAAACAGCAAAGATGGTTCGACTGTGCTGAGCTCCAGCACATGACACTCTGTTTCCATCTTCCAAAGCATTGAATGAGATCCCCCACAGAAGGGGAACATGATTATTTAAGAGTCTATCTTTTTGCATAATAAGTGGATGAGAAATCACTAGCACTTGGCATAGCTAATTCTTGAGCCAAGAATGCAACTGTTTTGATAAATGTTTATTCTCTACAAACATTGGCAGTAACAAGAAAACCACAAAGTGGTTGAAATTTTGCCAGACATTCCATGCAGCTCATTCACTTTCTATGAATTGCAGAGAACAATTAGTTTAAGCTCTTTTTCAATCAGATAAATCACATCACACAGTTCAGCTATTGTATATTGTATATTGTTTGTCCAGTTGGTTGAAAGTACTTGTAGCTGGATTTATAGACATGTTGGTACATTTCCTTCTCCCAAAAGCTGGATGATGGTTTAAGTGGGACCTTCTGGGATGCACCAACTGGTGTCAATCCAAATAGATCTCTCCAAGAGAATAGAATCATCCATGTAGCTGACTCAGTGTTCCTTAAGTAAGTGGGGCGTTCTCAAGTTTCCCGGAGCATTTTTCTAAGGCCATTCCCAGCATCCAATTTAGTCATCATCACACTTTATTTTCAAAGTGTCAGTTTGGATGACACCTTCATTAAAACCATTATAACTTTAATAATGATGATAATTCCAGAAACTGACAGCTTAGCGGCATTAGGGGAAGAGGAACTATTGCTAATTTATACATCCTGGTATGCTGTCAAAAAGGACGGCTGAACGGTCATAGCTAGTCCACTGGTCAGCTCAGGTCGAACCTGGGTCTCACAGGGCTCTTGGTCACTTCCCTCTATCCACTTCTGCCCATCATCACTTCCAATTATTTCTAAGTTGAAGATAAATCTTAGTCCCTTTCTCCCCTTTGTTGCCAACCAATTTATAATCAGACATCAAACCCTACCTAGGCTGCCTTTCTAAAGTCTCCTTCCTCAAAGCCACACTATTCACAAAGATAAGCAAAGAGTAAACAGCAATGAAGCGCTAAGGCTGCCCACCAGTAGTAAAACACGAGACTGTTCAAGGATCGCAAGGTTTGATTCACAATGGAGGTACAAACGTGTGATGAAATTACAAGTACAGAAGCTGCTGAGAAAGAAAGAGCATTTGTGTGAGCATGTGTGTACATGTATTCATTATTTTAAAACATTCTTTTATATGAGAGGATGACATTTTAAATCTGAGGAATGAGAAGGACTTATTCACAAATAATGCTAAAGGAGATTGAAAAATTACTTGAGAAAAAGTCTGGTAGTCAATTCAAATATACACTAGTGTAATTTCAAGTTTAAAATATTACTAATAACATTTTAAAAACTCTATGCAGAAAATAAATAATTTTAACCAAAGGATGGAAAAAAAACTTCTCTAATAATAATGCCATAGGGGAAAAAAACATAAAGAAAAAATACACATATATTTGGCAAAATAAAACTATAAAATTATTGCACATTATCAGACATACTAAAATATTTAAAACCAACAGCAGATTAGGAAAAGTATATTTCAAGCACACAGAAAGATTTAGAGTTGATATATTTAAAGACCCTTAATAAATCAGAAAAGTACATTCCCCAATAATAAAATGAGCAAAGAAGAAATACACATGAACACATGCGTATACATTTATAACTTTGTGGTACAGGAATACATTGCGAAAGTATTCATAAGTTTAAAATTTAACTAGTGAGAGCAAATTTAACCTATTTTTTTAAATAGTTATTTTGTTGCCTAAAAAAATTGGTAACATTAAAATTAAGTTATTAATACCTTAGTGCTGATTCAGATTTATGGATCTTCCCACTAAAACTAGAACTATCTTAGATGGCACATTTTTTAAGACAATTCCAAATTAAAAAATAATCTGGCATGAAGTTGCCTCTAGAACTTAACTGTTTCTTAGACCAACTCTGCATCATTGGCTCAGAATGCAGACTCAGCGAAGACGGGGGCCTGGAGTGCTTGTGTGTCTGCCGAGGCACCTGGTACCCAGTAAGTGCTCAGCATGCAGTGAGCCTGCGGGCACCCCTGCTGGACTGTCTCTAGAGAAAGATGGGGCCCCTCATCCTGAATGTGAGACTGGAGTGTGGGGGGTTTCAGCTTCTTTCTTCCCCTCTCGGTTCCACATTTCTCTCTTTTCTGTAATAAAGCCTTGGCCATACCACAGTTGTGAGGGTAGAGTCTGTTTGGATCCCTAGTTCCCCAGCACTGACCACAATCTTTGATACTCTCTGTTCTCAAAAATATGTGTAAGGATTTTATAAATAGCTTTGGCCATTCTTGACCGTATTTGCAAATAGCTCGATTAGCTGAAACATCAGAAGTTTTCTAAAGCAGATTCACTGAAGTTGAAGGTCTCATGAGTATGACAAAAAGGTGGACCATGACCAACATGAAAACTCAGTGCTTGGATCTGCTTCCAGCAGTTCTCAACCTGTGGGTCGCGACCCCTTTTTAACAATGAAAATCCATTATGGCATTAGGAAGTTGAGAACCACTGGACACTCCCTGTTACTCACCCCTGGCCAAGAACAAGGAAGGGCATTGAGAAAAACATGCAAATACGGTGAATTCTTTTCCAAAACTGTGGAGGCTCAAGTTAGATAACTCTGTGTTACCACTGTCGCTGCACAGTTTAAGTGCCTTCGCTGGCATTGGGCATCGTCCCTGTTGTTTATAGAATGAATTTGTTCATGAGTTCAGGAGATCCGCACCTAGCATTTGTTCGGTCATACTCCAAAGATATGCAGATGTAATTGCTGTTAGAAAGTAAAAAGGCAAATGAAATAAAATGCAAATGAGAAATTTTATTCTGGGAAGGACATTTTATTAAAATTTTCCTTCCTCTTCTAATTAATATAAAGAGAAACTAACAACCTCAGAGTTACTATGTCTTGACTCAGGTTACTGAGAAAGTTGGAAGTGGTAACAACAACAACAACAACAAAAAAAAAAAACGCAGAAAATGTTCATTTGATTCTGAACAAAGGTCAGACTAACAGAGAGAAAATATTTCCCTCCCCCCCTTCCTGCCTTCCTGCCTGTTTTCTCTTCCTCCCTCCCCGCCTCCTCCCCTCTTTAAGAAACATTCTTTGTAATAAAAGGAAGGGTCACAAATGTTCCAGCCCCCTCAGAGCTGGTTGGTGGAGGCTGTAAAGACCAAGAAGGGCAGCTGACAGGTGTTTCATGAGTAAACGGACTAGATTTCTTCAGGGATTAGATTTCTTCCTTAGACCTACAGAAGCCAAACACTCTCTATACTCTAATTTCACATAATTGAGGGAGCCCACACTTGCCCATTTTACAGACATCTTCTAAGTCGGTGGTTCTCTACCTTTCTAATGCCACGGCCAACTAATACAGTTCCTGTGTGTTGCAACCCACAGGTTGAGAACTGCTATTTTAAGTCAATGGAAAATGAAGGGTTAAGAAAGAGAGATAGAGGCCACATCTTACCTTAAAATGATTTAACTAAAGCTCCAACATGTTTAGGAATGTTTGAAATATAAAGAATGTGACACCACCAGAAGCAAATGTTGATCAGGCACAGAAAATCCACCTGAGAAATCACTCACGCTGAGTTGGATACTAAGTTGTCAGTCAACTACTAAGAAAAAATAAAAATATTTCTTTTAAATTTGTGACATTTCATCACCATGGACTCAAATTATGAATCCTTGGGGAAACACTCAATCTTACAAATGTAAATAGAAAAAAAAAATTCTATTTACATTTCAAAAATTTTGAAAATTTCTAAGTACACTAAAAACACCAACCTTGAATTGCAACCCAGGGCTGCAATGATGAGAGATGACAATGGCTTGCAATATTCTGGGACATGCCACCTCTGACTCCCATGTGCAGCACCTTGGATACATTCCTGAGATATTTTGGTGAAAATTGAGAATTACCAAAAGAATCTTCCCTACCATCATTCTGCCCCTTCCTACAGAAAGAGAAATGCATTGGTCTGATACCATGATGCTGATTGAAGGAACCTGGTTATAACTGGGTTGTAGAAACAAGTGTGGGCCTGTCATATACCCATGTTAGTCCTTCTAGTCTTCATGTGCGGCATGGAAATCCAGAACACAATAGTTATCTTTCTTTCCTTTCTTTTCACCTGGCCTGGTAACTGTGCAATATTTCATCTAAACTGGGATTGCTTTTAGAATGCAAAGGTATATATGAATTATTAAGCCAGAACAGCACCTATGAGTTGGTCTGATGATTAAGGATGGTGAGCATTTTTAAGAGATAAATACTTTTAACAAGTAACTTATCTCTAAGTACTTACAGTGCTCTAGTTAATAAATTAAATTTATAAGTATTACAAATCTCAAGTTCTTTTACATAGTATATACGGACACAAACAAATCATTTATATCTTTTTACTTAAACCATAGTCTAAAAATCAAATTGAAGTTACATATATTAAATTTAAATTATCAGACTAAACTGTTAGATGCTTTGATGAAGCAGATTCTCTAAGCAACTTAAAAATATTGATACCATGGATTTGTTTATTTTATCATTTCTATTTATCTCTCAATCTTCTTGGCCTTAAAAGACCCTGAGACACTGAGAATAGGTCACCACCCTGATTTGGGGGGAGGGCAGGAGATGGATCTGCAGACACTAAGGGAGGTTTGCCTTATGGCTACACTGAGACTTGCCCCAGGCCCTGCTCTATAAATTCCATTTGTTTTGTTACCTAAGTCCCTGGAGTTCAAGTTAAGGTCGTCTTAACTTTTGTGTGACACATTTCAATTTTATTGTTTGATCTTGGCAAATAAAATTCTGTAACTCCTACCCATGTTGCTTTATTACTTTAGGAATCAATTAACTAAAGTTTGAGTCAATCCTTAGTTCTTTCCTTGCTTTTCCCTAACTGACAGGGCTAGGATTTGAATGGATTCAATATGGATTCATTATGTCTCATATCTTTTCCTGGCTCTTCAGTTACAATCCTAAAACTGTGCTAATACTACATAACAGGAGATAGTAAACATATTCTTTGATTTTTGGGCACATAAGTGGGAAGTCATGATTTTCTTTGTGTACCATGGAAGTGACTACTGTGTTGGGTCTTGCAGTAGAAGTTTCAAGTGTAAAAGAGCTGCCATTCAGTTGAATCAGAAGGCTCGAAGAATGTTGAGTACCCCTTAACTTCAAGTGCACAGAAGCTGGAGGAATTCTATAGCGGGATACTTGCTTTGGAGGAAGGTAGACTTCTTATCTTCCAATGTCTCCTATGCTCTCATAAATAAGGGTGAAACACATAGACTGTAAGACTTTTGGGTCTCCTATTTTTCAGCATAGAATGATGATCAGCATAGATTGATGGTCACTTCTTGAGTGACTGATATATGTCAGGTCCTGTAGGTGTTGTAGTCTTTAATGAGAATGCGACATCCTTCCATTGCTTTGCTGATATATTTGCCCCTATTCAGTAAGTCACTACTCCTAGTTGAAAAATAGCTAATCTCACTGGTCAGGGTCTGAAATGTTCTCTGGGTCATATTTCCTCAGGGGACAAAATTGTATGACTCTGAAATTCTTTCTGCTTTGTTCCTTTTCTTCCTGTATTATGCAACCATGTGCATACCCCCACGCTTGCATAGGTAACGGTGGCCGGGCATTTTCCAGGCAGCTTATAAATAGTCTACGTGTCTGCTTAGAAAGCTAATCACTCTATATTTCAGACAGCAGGAAGGAGGAAGCCTTTCTAGAACTCCTGGCCTCATTTTCCAGGCCACCCTTAGATGAGTAGGGGGTTTTGGACACTTGCTCAATTATTGATAAAATTGGTTCTTTTTTCTCATTTGGCTGTCAATTATTATAGGTATGCTTCTTTTTTTGTTTGTTCATTTTTGTGTTGTTTCTTTTGGTTGGGAATTCAAGAATGATAGGTGGAGAATGGGGAAGTTTAACAATCCATTTTAAGTCTTGGCGTGCGAGTAGGTGAGGGTGGCAGAGATGATCAGGTTGTGCACTAGTGCACTGACTTAAATACATACACTCACATACACATAGACGTATATATTTTCTATTTGCTAGAGAAGGGGGTGCTATTTTAATGTGCTCAAAAGTACTTTATGTGTTAGGTCTCTCTGCAGTAACGTGATTGGATATGCTCTTTTGGAAGACTGCCTAGCAGCACTGTGTATCAGGTGGTTTGGAAGAGTGGGGCTCCAAACCCTAAAGGCAAGCATTGAGCAGATCAGTTTAAAGGAATCCAGGTCAGAAAAATTAAATTAGTTAGAATGATTTACTATCATAAAATGGCCTTTATTGCTAAAGAGTTCCTGTAGTTGAATCAAATTGCTAAACTAATATGGAACATAAAGTTGAGAATTCTCCAACAATTCTAAGTTCACTTTCTAAATTTTAAATTTGTGTTCCCCTTTAGCTTTTCCATTTAACTTCATGTATAATTTATTACTAAAATTTTTCCTGTGGTTAACCTATTTGCTGTGAGCCCTAAGGGGCTTTTTGTGTTTTAGATCTACTCTTGAATCTTAAAGACGTTTTACTTGTTTCAGTTTCCTGCTCAAAGGAAAACATGCCCTGGCATTGGTACCACTTATCTTCAATGACCTTCATGGGCTCAGTGATTAATCTGAGGATAAATGAAAATAGTGAGGGAGCCACACATTCCTCACAGATAAGAAGCTTGTTTTCATTGCGTGCTCAGCTTTGCAGAGTACTTGGCCTCTGCACTCTGCAATCCTTTACATGTCCAGTCACTTTGCCTTGCAGCTAGTTTTTAAGGTGCCCTGAGAGAAGAAGCAAAAACAGAAAAGCTGTAAAATCCAGGGGGTATACCATTTCAGTCAATGGAATGTCATTTAAAAATTGCCGCTTTCTTGCCTATCAAAGAGAAAACTTTATGTTTATGGTCAAATGAAAAAAATTGTATTTTCAAGCAGTAAAATTTTGGGGGTATTGTTTTTTATTGAGCACCAGATGTACACTTTTTCCTCTGCTAATAGCAAAGGAGATGTGCTAGAGTTGGTGACATATGACCATGTTCCCTGATGAACTCGTGTAAACTTTATGAGAGTGGGGACCAGATTTTAACTCTGTCTTTTATAACATGCACTGATCAGTGTGTAGTAAATGGAAATGAGTGCAGAAAAACTAGTACTCCTTTCCCCATAATTTCATTGATGGAGAAGTGTTATATATATGGAGAAGCATGCAGTAGTATTATAATACACGTGTGTAACATATATGGAGAGTATACAGGAAAATCCTGGAGAGTTCTTATATGTTATTTGGATTTGTGGCAGAAGTGTTTCCCTGTTGCCTGGATCTATGAATATGGCTCAAGGGCTTTTGTGATTAGCTCAACCCTGAATTTCTCAGGGCAGCCAGACCCACAGTCCTAAAACACAGCCTTGGATTTATGAGCTCTGTAGTCACATGACTTAGCTCCAGTGCTATGGATGGATTTGTTCTCCCAGAATTCATATGTTGAAGTCCTGGCCCCAAAGTGACTATATTTGGAGGCCCTTGAAGAGGTAACTGTGGTTAAATGAGGTCATAGGGGTGGGCTCTAATCTGGCAGGACTGGTATCCTCAGAAGAAGAGGAAGAGACACCAGGGAGTGGTTGGGGAAGACTCACAGAGGAAGGACTGTGTGAGGACACAGTGAGAAGGTGGCACCTGCAAGTTGAGGACAGATGCCTGCAAAGAAACCACCCTGCTAGCATCTTGATCTTGGACTTTCAGCCTCTAGAATGACTATGTATAAGAAATAAATTTCTATAGTTTAAGCCACCCGGTCAGTTGTATTTTGTTATGGCAGCCTAGTCGACTCTTACATCTAACGAGGAGGACAGCAGTGGAGACAGTGTGCTGTGTTCAATGACGAGGTAAAGCATCCATCCATTTGCTTGTAGGCATTTTTTTGCCTCTACTTTATTAGGATTTAACTGCATCTATGTGTAGAACAAATGGGCTGGTGGACTCTGTCTAGCTCGAAATCCTTTTGCAGCCCTGCTCTGAACCTCTTCTAATTCTTTTGGTAGAACATGTGTTCAAGTACTGAGCAGAGTACTGTTTACTAGCCAGAGTGGCAGCCTCTCCTGGCAGGAATCAAGGGGATACAGACAGGTAAGAGGGAGGATGTAACAGAATAGTGACAGTAAGACAAATGGTGTTGCTGGTCTGAAAGGGGCCCCTGGTGGTTTCATACACACACACTGTGGGGCAAGTCTGCCTAGACTCGAATCCCAGCTCTACCATTTTAGGTGGTTCTGTGTGCCTCAGTCTCCTCTTCTGTAAAACAGATCTCAGGAGAGTTGTTGTGAGATGTAAATGAGTTATGTTATGTAAAGGGCTTTAAGCAGTGCCTCGTGAACAGTAAATGCTCTTTGATCATTAGGGATGATGATGATGATGGTGATGTTAGTGACAATGACAATAGCTGTCGGCTTTTCACACGTACTTGAACAAATACTTGGGCACACTACTGATGTCATGCTTCTTTCCCAAAGTTTTTCTTAGATGTATCTTGAACATCTTGAGAAATTTGGGTCCACCCCTCCACTGAGTGGTTGGTTTAATCTTCCTGTTCCTCATGATCTGGAACGTGTGTGGGTCTGCGTCACGAAGACACAAAATTGTTTACACTTAATCTTTTTCTTTCTTTCTTTTTTTTTTTAAGTATATGTATTTTATTATTCTTCATTACATTATTTCCCCCCCCACCCCTCCGTAAGACAGAACTGATTTACAGAAAAGAATACAGAAAACACCAAAGCTCCTAGTAGAGGGAGAGATTTCAAGTGGGGAGAGAGATGCTCTCTCCGTTCCTCTCCCGGTCTTTTTCCATCTCCTCCTCTAGGCCTCTAGCCTCAGGGTATATAT